>JAUYWG010000066.1:3934779-3949230 GCA_034779775.1 Enteromius afrohamiltoni | reverse complement strand
GGGGAAACACTAGTATTCCGGTGATGGTTCCCGCTGCCGACTACCGGAGAGGGCCACAGAGGAGCGATCTGTGACAGAATGGCACAGTACGGTATTTATTGAATCATTTACAGGAAAAACAAAACTAATTAAGAGACTCAAAAAAAGTGGCAGAAGTGTTTATTAAACAGTTTACATGAAGACTGAACACATCAATGGCACACACATTAGCCATCTATCTGTAAACTTTGAAACAGGAACTTACATTTTTAATTTTTAATAACAAAAAATGTTAATTAAATTTAATACCCGTTTTAGTTTTAATTAAATTTAATACCCGTAGATGTCACTAGACGACGTCATACATCAATTTGCATATTCATTACGTCAGTGCCTCATGTTTTCTTGCTTCTCTGTGGTCACATAATGTTATTCAGTGCACCCTAATTCTCACTCTAACTGTTTTCACTGATGTATTTAATGGTTTCTGTTCAAAAAAACCCAATGAATATGAAATAGTGACTGAAATACACGCCATTATAAAGCCTACTGAACTAGCTCTACCTTACAAGATGTTAATCTAGATTCAAATCCTTATTTATAATCAAGCATTTTCTGATGAGCACACATCAGATATAAACAATGGCTATGCTGTGATTTTGGCTATATTTGCATGTACAGTAAAGTCGCTTTCAGGGAAAAATGTCGCCAAGGGGGTCTGAAAAGTCGCTAAGTTGGCAACACTGACACTGATTTGGCGACAACAGGCCGCAAAGGATGATGGCCACGCTTGGGCTGATGGGAATTGTAGTTCCCCCTACCTCTGTACGCTCCATTCGCCTGAGCAAACTTTTCTCAGAAGACCAATCGAGTCATGTGACCATGGTAGTTTCAAAAAAAATTGATATTGCGGTACGACAGTATTTACAATACCGTTACATCCCTAATATACAAATAAATAAATATATAAAATCCCTCATGTCACTCCAAACCTGGGTTCATTTTTGGGTGAAATAGCCTATCCTTTTAATACTGACCTGTTGATCAGGCAATCCAGTGACTTGTTTATTCTGAAAATATATAGTCCTGCTCATCCCTATTATCCTCTGATTTATGACAAGGCACTAAATATTATTTCTAACAGCATCACATCAGCGAACAGCTATTGACTTCTGTAAAGCGAAAGAGGTAATGTGCCCAAATGAAATCCTGCTCTGCGCAATAAACCTTCATTGAACTTCAACTTACGAAAGAGTCAAACCGCTCTGGGAGTGTTTGGGCACAGGGCTAGTAGAGGTGTATATTTAAACCTGTCTGGCTGAAACTAGAGATTGCTCCCAGTCTGTCCATCCAGCTACAGACTCATCGCACAACAAACACCTTTGTGTGTCACACACACACCACCTGTTATTTTTTTTGTTTGTGTACAGAAATGCATGTGTTTTAATAATATGATAACACTGATATGTTGTCTGTTATGACTCTCACACATGACCGGTGATTGCCTGGTCACTTTGTTGTTGGTTTCAAGTAGCCGTTTCACTTCCAATCAACAACTATCATGATAGTTTTGTCACTATCAGTGTGAACGCCTCTAACGGGTTGGCTTAAATTAGCCAGAGTAGAAATGAAGGTATGACTGTGTTTGGTTAATCCAATCTGATCTTTGCTCAACACCCTGTTCTCAGTGAGGTCCTGATCTGATTCAGTGTCCTCCCTCTGTGAACATAATCACACACACACACAAACACTCCTCCCCAGGGTGCCCATCACACCTGTTTCCTAGAGCTCAAATCCTTCCCTAACCAACTCACAAACCTCTGAGAACTATTCACCAAAACACAAAACCCCACTTTAAAGCCTGTGGATCGACTGTAGTCTTCTTAATTTGAGGTTCCTGCAAGCTCTGCCACCACCTCAAAAAAATTCACCATGGTAACCAGTTTCCATTAAACTGCTAAAGAAATAGTTGAGCAAAAACACAAATTTGCTTAAAATACTCTGCCATTCAAGATGCAGACGAGTTTGTTTCCTCATCAGATTTAGAGAATTTAGCATTACATTACCTGCTCACCAATGGATCCTCTGCAGTGAATGGGTGCCATCAGAATGAGTGTAAAATTAAAATTAGTACTCCTCAAGATGCAACTTTGTAATAAACACATCCATCAAGACGGTTTTTACTTCAAATTGTTTTCAGTTTTTTTTTTTTACATTTTGAGGACATTTTTACATTCAAGAGTACAACAAAGGATGGTCTTTTTCAATGAAGGAAGTGTTATAATGGATTACAGACTATAGATATTTCCTCAAGTTTAAATGGATTTATTAAACAAGTAGCTTTTGCTGCACAAGATGTAAATTAATGGATTGGAGGTGTGTGGATTGCTTGAGGATTATTGTGTTGTTTTTATCAGCTGTTTGGACTCTCATTCTAACGGCACCCATTCACCGCAGATGATCTACTGGTGAACAAGTGATGTAAAGCTACATTTTGCCTTCTGATGAAGAAACAAATCTCATCTACATCTCGGATGGCCTGAGGGTGAGTAAAGTTTTTGCTAATTGTCCTTTTTTGGGTGTAGTGTTCCTTTAAAACTTTGGTAACTTGCCAAGATAAATATATGATAACCACGGTGGCCAACGATGTTAAAATATAATACATTTCATGAATAGTAAAAGTGCTAAAAATAAGTTCAATATTTTACACAACATTTACTCCTAAAATATGCACATAACAATAACTCAATAATGACATCCATATGATTTAAGCCACTGCCTGTGCCCTCTGGATACAAATACTGCAATTCCTGTTTATCATCTCACAAAAGCAGAGAAAAATGACATTATGCGTGTATGGTATTAATAACAACATATAAATTATACATGCATAATTCTTTACAAAGTATTTGGCAGTGAATATAAAAATGGCAAATCATCCGATCCATATTAATGACAAATAAGAAGATACGGTGTCCCATTTCTGAAATATATATGTTCTTTACAGTTACTGAAGTGAAAGCTGATATGAAAACTGATCACACACACAGCATCCTGTCAGAAACACTGAGGAATTCTCCAGAACCGGCGTCAGATCTAACGTTACTCAGGTTTTCCTTCACGGACTTTCCAGAGAAAATAACACTTTATCTCCTCGCTCAATGACTTGGCATAAATGACACTTTATCCTTTCCACAGAATAATTACTCCTGACGCTGTAACGCGCCACAATCGGACATAAACCGCGTACCGCCGCTCCGAACCGCGTTCTGAATCCGTTTAACCGTTTAACCACCACAGCGCAAATGTTTAACGGTCCTTCTCAAACGTTTAACTCCTTAAACTGACACTAAAGTGTTTAGAAAATCACAGCTGCGCGTCGCCCTCACGCGTCGCGCTGGTTAAATGCGCCATTCGCACGCGCTGATGCGTCTCGCCGCGTGGATCTTTCTGTGAAACTCCGTACGAACTTTCTGCCCTTACCTTCCGCGAACGACAACGCTCTCCTCACGACCCCGCGTGCGCCATCGTAATCCAGATAGCACCGAAGTGTCGTTAAACTGAACGTGGGCTCCGGTGGATATTTTGATCTGGAGAAACGCGTGATCACACATCCGCGATCCGCCGCTCCGTTAACGGCTCGAGCCCTGCTGCACGGGGACGCGCAGAGGGCAGGGCGCTGTGAACGCGCACTTGGTGTTGGAATGTCGGAAACGCGCTTTGCTCCCAGACAGTTTTGCTGTGTTTTTCTTCTTCTGAGACTTGAGGGACATTTATGATCGTGATTAAAATGAAAACCGTGTTACGTTTTGAAATTTAAACGGGAATTGCATTTCATTATAAGGAGAGACTTGAAGATACGTGAAAGTAAAGCGTTCAATGTATTGATAAGTTTTGCATAAAGGGTGCATGTGGCATTGGATCACAAAACCAGTCATAAGGGTAATTTCAAGATAAAATCAAGATACAACTGTTTGAAAATCTGGAATCTGAGAGTGCAAAAAAAAATAAAAAAAATGTTTTTGATGAAATGCCAGAGCTTTCTGACCCTCCATAGACAGCAATAAAACTACACATTCGAAGACCAGAAAGGTAGCAAGGTCATTGTTAAAATAGAAATTGATTAACTGTAGTATAATGAAACTATCACAATACTTTCTTTGTGCTTCCAATAACTCTTTCGGTCTTGATTTAAAAGCATTTGAGTTATCAAAGTTCACAAGAGCATAATAATCAACACAATGAGGCTGTAAATGCAGACTAGTGAGTAGATGGACTTTCCCTTTTTGCTGTGAAGACTTTTAACAAACCTGACATCCTCTGCATTTAGCAATTTGTCAGTAACTGCCTGTTTTCCAGAAAGTAAAACCTTTAAAAAAATCACAAGGGGTGCATTTATGTCATTTAAATGCACCCCCAGTATGTAAAGCATGAGCATATCTTGAGCTTTTGTTCTCCACGGACCATATTTCTTGTAAAAACCCATTCGCAAAACCCAGTGACCTCGGGACGATGGAACTTGCTAAAATGCTAACTCATTTGGGTTTTGGCCTTCGAAAATACATCATCCCTGAAGCATTCAATAGTTGTGCTACGAAGGCGTCTGCTGCCGTAAAACACAATGAATAAATACTTGAAGACAGAGAACAGTACAACACGACTGTAAAAGCATACATAGCTACAAACTCCTAACGAAGCGCACATGCTTATAAAGTGTAAGTGTGTGAGAGCTTTTACAGTATTTTTGAGTGCTCAGATTCCCCTACGGAGTCAGTGAAATAGGTCTTTTTGTGGAAAAAGTTGTTTTCATAGATAACATCACAAAACACATTTAAAGTAATGGGAACCTTCTGATGAAAAGACGCTAGAAACCTCATTGCGTTTCTTTTGAGGTTAATGCTGTCCTGCTCCATACTGTTTTTACTATTTTTATTGTGATTCTTTGACCACTGGGCTTGACGACCGTTGGCTGCTATATCATTTTTATTGTTGTAAAAAAGAGAAGTGTGAACACGCTGCCTAACGTTCTTCTTTTGTGTCCCGCAGAGGAAAGAAAGGTATAAATTATTCCTCAAAGCCAATAGCTATTTTTCTTTTGCGTCAGCTGAAACTCATGCATAAACCATCACTCCAATATTAATCTAATACATATCTGTAGCTCCTCATGAAATATCTCAATGCAATTTGGGACCCCTCGAAACCACATTTATACCAGAATATTGAAGAATGAGAATGACAGAAGTAGAACGTCATCAGTCCAGAAATGCAGGAAAATCCTATTCCCCCATGACAGGACAAAGCTGATTCAGAGAAAGTGTTGCTGAGCTCATTGTGTGTGGGTTATTGGTTTGTGTGACTCCATTGTCTGCGGGTTCAGGGTGGATGTTCAGTCTGAGAGACAGGAAATGAGCTCCACATCTCATGACTCACACACGCCACATCCTAACCCTGATGGATCCCCTCTCCTCTCCTCCTTTCTTCTCTCCTCTCCCATCCTCTTTAATATGTCGTTTCTCTCATTTGAGGAAATGAAAAACATCTTGAGGGTAAAGGGAGTATCGTTTTATGATATGATTATGAGTTTTTGCATTCAGTTGGATGCCTGAGCTCAAACAGAAGGCCGTGGCTTTTCGCTTTGGGTGGAAAAAAAAAATAGAGAGAAAGAGTAACGGTTCCATGGTTTATAAACATGAGTTTCAATGAATGGGGACTATGAAATATTATAAAGGCAATCTATAACATTGTATTGTGGATAAAATATTGGCTCATGCGATTTGAAACTCATTTATTAGCATCTTTTGGGTAACCACTGAGTCAGTAATTCTGTACTGAGTATTTACAAATCAGACCATGAACATTTTTTTTTTGTTCTACATAAGATTCCTAAACAAGTAAATGATGGCAATTTTAAAATTCTATTATTTTTTAATGAACTGTCCCTTTAATATTTAATTTTAGACCATGAGGACACAAGGTTTTAAAGGAAGTTAAGTGACCTGAACTTCCTGTGCAACGGATGCCTTACACTCTGCTCCTGATGGATGACAGGAAGTCCAGCTGCCTGACAGGAAATGGACGTGACGACAAATAAGAAACTACACATGTGCCAGAATCGCCAGTGCAATGTTATCAGAGGTATAAACGAATTCAAAAGGAGAAAAATCTATAGGCTTTCTGAATTGTGAGATAATTTTGATCCCGTAGCAGAAACAAGCCCCTGCTTTGAAACGGTCTCTATTGTATAAACTAGTTCATACAGCACTTTTGCATTAAATCAAAACACCAGAACCACCCTATCTCACCCCAGACAACCGTTTCATTAATATAAAAAAAAGCCTTAATTAATTCACACCTGCTTTAGCCCAACTGGGTTACAGCTGTTCAGCACAAACCTTCCACGGTGTGTGCGGTTCAGCAAACTATAACACTGCTGTCTGAAGCGCTCCGTCCCAGAAGGAACAAAATCTAATTAATTAATAGTAAGCATCTAGCAAACGAGCTGAAGGAGAGAGAATCAGGCACTCGTCAATGTCTTCATACATCAGCTTTATTGAAGAACATACAGGGAATTCAGAAACACAAGCTACAGACGAACCTGCCTCTCTTCTCACGAATACAACACATTTCATTTTCTTACGCAACATGAAAGAAACGACAAGTATAAAATTGAGTTTTAAAAACAAAATAACATATACACATGCAGACGAAACCACACCATCGCTAAAATAACGTTTTTGTCTGTTTTTTGTCAATTTCATAAAGTGGCAGGAATGTGTGGCAAATGTGAACCGCTAACTATTAAACAATAAAAAATAAGCAGATAAAAACGCCATCATAAAAAATAAATAATAGGAAACGACCGAATAAATGCTTGACAAAATGTGGTCATAGCAGGGTAGGAGGAGGGGCGGGGCCTCTCAATTACCTGTGGGCGAATCAGAGTAGTGCATTATCACACTCTGGTTATTATTCGCACAAAGCAGGAATAGCGTGGTGCGCAGCTACCTGTCGAGGCGGTTGACCACGTCCCTGATTGTGCTGATCAGGTGCTGGTTCTCCTGTGGGTTGGACAGAATGATGCTGTGGAGCTTCTTCATGTAGGAGTCGATGGAATCGAGTGTGGGCGTCTCACTGCTGCCTGCAGGTGACACATGGGAGACACACCAGGTAACCTTCACGTTATAGCAACTAATGACTCACAGATGAAACGGAGAGCTTTTATGGTCATTGTATAGCACTTTCTATTTCTGTTTCCTTGAAACATCCTTCTAGTCAGTTATTTTTAGGATTTAAAGCTTGTGTAGATCACACAAATATAATTGAGCAGCCTGTTTGGGAATGAAACCGAAACCAAAGCTATTTGACAGAATCATTAGAAACAACACTTTTTTTTTTTTTTTTTTAATACCGAAACTATTTTGTTAAAGTCATTTTATTTATAATATATATTTTCTTAATTATCGTAATTTTTAATACATATTTTTATTGCTATTCAGTTAGAAGGATAGAAATTGCTCAAATATCCCAGTTAAGATATTTATAATGTTAAAAAATATTAATTTGAAAATAACTGTTGCGCTTTTAAACTTTCCATTCATCTAAAAAAAAAGCAAAAAAGAAAAGCATAATTCAACAAAAATATGAAAAATATGAAGCAGCACAACTGTTTTCAACATTAATAAGATAATATTATAGAAATTAATAAAGATTTCTAAACAGAAAATCATCAAAAAAAAAAGAATTATTTATGACACAAAACAATGTGACGGGAAAAAAGAATATATATATATATATATATATAAGGTTTCCTCAGTGAAGTCTGAGTGTGTGTGAGGTCTCACCGGGCAGGGGGACGGTAGAGAAGCTGTGTGTGAGGGCCGAGCGCAGGGTCTCCAGGTGCTGCAGCAGAAGGCCGTTTCGTGAGCGCTCCTGCTGCACGTCTCCTTCCAGACGCTCCACGGCGGAGCGCATGCTCTCCACATGCTTCTGCAGAGCTGCGTTACGCTCCTCGTACTCCATATTGGTCTTTCTCAGCTGCCGCAGCTCAGCCTCACGCGCTACAACACACACGATCAGTGAATGTGTATTACAACACTGACGCACACGTCCTACAGCACTCTGCTCTCACCTTTACTGTGATTCAGAAACTCTTCAGTGAAGATGGGAATATCAAACACGAAGCGATCCTTTATCTCCAGATCCTTCTGAGAGACGGACAGAAAGCTGTTCAGACTTCATTTACTTTGAGGAGTAAATGATTCAAATCATTGCTCAAACTGCCACAGGTTAGTCATAGATAGACCCGCAGAATTACAATATTCTTAACTTCCTCTGCAACAAAAGTTTGTTTGTTAAATATTTTGGCTAAATTGATCATACCCCAGCTAGCAGTAAATAAATAGAAATAAAACCATTTAATTCAAATAGTAAAACCCATGGTAATTAATCAAATAAAACAGTCACAAGCTTTCCGTGACTATTTAATTTCCATGATTGTTTTGGGGGTAAAGGATCATTTCATGAAAAAATATTTTCATAAAATTGTGGCTAATTAAACCGTTTTTTAAAATAATTATTAAATATTTACTATGGAGTTTTCCATGATTTTACTTTTATTTATTTTAAATCTTTCTTCACATCATTTTTTTCAGTAGTTTGAGATTACTGGATCATACATTTTATAAAATCATAGCTAAAAAAAAAAAAAATAATTAGGCCAATAAAAATGATTTTATTTCAATTTTCTATGACTTTAAGATTATATTAATTTCTGTGGCTTTTCTAGTCACATTCCAATGCTTTATGGTTACTTAAACATTTCACTAAAATCTCTTTATGAAATATAAAAATGAATTATTATATGATTATTTAGTATTACATTTAAAAATAAATAAAAAATAAAATAAAATAAATAAATCAAACAAACATGATATTAAATATAATTTGCCATGACAGCTTCATATTGTATTGAAATTACTTGTCCAGTCTTTTGTGATTATTATAATATTTAATAATAATAACTGCACAAAAATGGCAATATTTTAGAATATAAAAACATTTAATATAAAACCCGATGTCGACTAAAAAGTTTTTTTTTTTCATAAAAATGTTAATGTTTTATTTTCCTTTTTTCCGTAACAATTCCAGACTTGAAATCAAAAGTGATCCGTTAATTCCAGGTTTTCTATGACCTGCAAGCAACATGCAGATTCTGCGTTATTTTACCTCATGAAGCGATTCACCAGGCGCCTGCCTTCCAGCATCTGATAAAGAGAGCGAGAGAGGAATTTTAGATGAGACAAGTGATTTGTGATGCTGCACATTTTGTCAGTCTCTTCATTTCTATTTTTGCTCTACTGTGAAGCCGCACCCTCTGTGAAACCTCACTGGTCCAAAAACCTGCTCCGATCGCTTTCTAGTAACCATCAAATGTGTGCTGATTGCCTGTGACTGCCACTCTTTCCTACAGCCTTGTGTAAATTCACCTGCCAATAGTTATTTTGGACTAGGCCTTAGATTGTCTGTGTTCGCACCTCCTCTGTGTCTCTTTCCTTTTTGTTTCTCTTGCACCTTCCTGCTGAAGTGTTTATAGGCTTCAGTCTTCTGATACTGCTCCAGTTCTCTCATGTAGCGCTCCTTATCTTTGTCCGCTTCATCCAGATACCGCTGAGACAGAATGAAAGAGGTTCAAAACTTAACTTTTAAGAAAAATATAAAGAAATGTTTCTTGAGCATGTGATAACTATAGCTCATGAGGCTGAAAATTCAGCTTTGCATCACAGGAATAAATTACATTTTAAAATATGTTACAATAGAAAACAGTTATTTTAAATTATAATAATATTTGAGAGTTTTTAGTTTATTTTTGACAAATAACTTCAGCTTTGGTGAGAATAAAACACTCAAAACAACATGAAATATTCCAAAGGTTTGAGTAGTATATATATATATGACACATATGTATCCTGACCTGTTTCTCTTCCGGAGGCAGTTTGCTCCACTCATTCCCGAGCATCCTGGTGATCTCTGGGAAAGGCACGTCTGGTCTTTCCGCCCTCAGCTGCTCGCGCCGCTCGTTCATGAAGCGGACGTATCCTGTTAACGGCGCTTTGGGGGCATTACTGTCCTTCAGTGGCTTCTTCCTCCTCCTGCCTTTGGTCCAGCTGCTCCTGCGAGGTTTCTGTCATAAACACCATTCACATGAGCTCATTAACACTGCTCCACCTGTGCACAGACAGCACGGCATCAGCAATCACACGATCCGCTCACCTCCTCTCCGTTACGCTGGCTGCTGTTGTCTGTGTTGGCCCCCGGTGACCCGCTCTGCTCCTCCATGACCTCTGACCTTTATTTTCACATAGAAAAAGAGAACATGACTGCACTCAACATTTAAAAATAATTACACATGTACAATATTTAACTATAATTACGTTCATTGATTACACAGTTAAACATATACATAAAAAACAATATATAAATAAATATTAAAATTAAATGTTGAAATAAACGTCTTAGACCCACATACATATCATGCACACACATATACGATTAGAAATATCACACATGAATTAGTTTTCAAGCTTACACGCTTAAACATATACATATAAAACAACAGATAAATAAGATTACATGGTGTCATCTGTGCACATATATTTATAAGCATTATATTTCATTAACAATGTGTGCGTGCACGTGCAAGTATCATTTACGTTCCTAAAATTTACGTTTACTAAAATTAACATAATGTTGCAATCGTTTTGTGAATACAGTTTTCTCAATAACAATAAATAAATGTTTCTTGTAGCACGATAACATCTTAATGGTAATAATTATTTTAAATACTACTGTAAATTGATATGAAACTCATTTAGTCTCGTGGTGTTATCATGCCATCATTATACTATAGTACAGCCACGGCACTTTCTAGAAGATTGGCAAGAAGACTGTAAAGACTCATAATCTAAGAGATGCATGATGCAAAGCCTGCCACACATCAATCATCTCACCTGTAGCTTGATCGGAGGCTGGAATCGGGTATAAAATCGCGTCTTTAATGTGCTTTTCGCGCGTTTTTTTCAGGAATTTTAGAGAGGAAAAATATTCGGAGTCAAAACAATGCAGCGAGCCGGCTGACGTCATCACGCGGCGACAGGAAGCAAGACGGCTCCGTCACGCGCCCACAGCCAGAAGGTCCCTGATCATCTTCCTCACAATCACCGTCCTACCCATCATCATCCTCTCCGCCTCAGTGAAAGTGCTTCATCGCGAAACGACGGAGCGCCGCCGGAGGTTAAACGGGTTTGGAGAGATTAACGGAGTGTTGCTGCCCTCCGCCGGCCGCAAGCCGCACGCGCAACCGACATAACCGGGAAAATTTCCAATAAAAAGACAAATGAGTTCTGATACACAACAACAAAAGAGTTTAAAAAAAGACCATTATTTGAATATTTAATATTAGTTCGCATACTGTCTATGCGATTTTGCTTCCTTCTTAAATACTTTTTAAAAACCCCATTCTCTTCAATACTTCAAGAGAAATGATTAATTAATAGTGTATGTGTTTCTTACAATTTGGCCATTTTTAAACGTCTTCCCTCACCATGTGACTTTGAACGTCATATCTCGCCGATCAAAAACGACTTTGCAGCCATTACGACCCGCCCACTTTGTAACTCAGGTTTCTGCTCTACCGATTTGTTCATTTCTCTTCCACACTGCCATCTACTGGTCATATGCTGCATGTTCATCCATAATAGATTATGATTATAACCCGTTTGCTACTTTCCTGTATCAGTATTTATGTGTGGCATATTTCAACTTTCAATTTTCTTTTCTTTCAGAATGTAATTTAATTGAGACATAGGCCTAATACAAAATTTCTCTCTATTCCGAAAAAATAATTAAAGTTTTATAATCGATTTTTTATTCTACAATAATTTTTATTAAAATCACAGTTAATTTACATATAAATATATTTTTTAAAATAAATAAATCAATAAACTATTTGCTGGAGGCAGCACTTGTTTTTATTTTATAATAATTTTCTTTTATTATCGAAGTAACATGTTGACCAAGCCTGTTATTTTATTTGAACACTGTCAGATCAGGTTCACACTCTCACTCTGACTCTCTCTTCACAGCAGGTCTAAAGTAACCCCAAAGTGTTGAAGGAAGGTGTGAATTACTGTTGACTGCGTATGTGCTGAGGGTAAAGACAATTCATGTTTCCATAAACACTTTCCATTATGTCGGAGAGAATTACAGACAGTCTGAAAATGTGCTGAAGGCTGTAATTAATCCATGTGGTCTGAGGGATCAGTTTCATGTCCATATAAATGATATCACAGTGACAGATAGTCTTTCTGCCGCTGCGGCTCACGCCTCAGGGCTTGGGAAATGTGAACATCATTTCATGAAGTTAATGAGCTGACCCTTTGCCTGGATGGGGGCATGTTTTTGTTGTTTATTATTGTTACGGAAAAATAAGGTAGCTGCGTTTATAGCGGAGATTCTGGAACGGTTGGCGTCCGAATGGAGACTTTTTTATAACAGTCAAGTGGTAACCAAACACAGCACCAGAACTGTTCATAATAAAAATAGTAAATGTATCCTTAAAGAAAAATCCACATGTAACATTAAATATTAAACTAAAAGTTAAAATATTAAATAACAATAACAATCAAAACATTAATAAAAAAAATTACATTAAATTGTAACTATGTAATAATAATAATAATAATATAAGAATTTAATGACAATAATAATAAAAGTATCATGAAATTGAATAAAATTAAATGAAATAGCAAAGAGTCAGTAAAAAAAAGCCAAATATTGATGATGACAATATTTAGAACTGATTATTTAATTAACAACAAAATTATGAAAATAAACAATAAAAGTAACAATAATACTAAAATATTAAATAAATAATAATGTTGATATTTAATAATAATACTTTGAGAATACATAATGATAATAAATATATAAAGCTAAATCTTGTAATAAATGTTTCATTAAATTTAAATAAATGAGATGTCAAAAAGTAAAAAAAAACACTACAAATTATAATTAAAATATAAAAATAGATATTGAAAGATAATGATGAATTAATAAATAATTATATTGTATCTTGAAAATAATACAACTAAACATAATAATTCTAATACTACAAATAGTAGTAATAGTAGACAATAATAATAATTATATTCATATTATTATATGAATAATAATAATAATTTGAGAATAAATACTAATAAATGTATGATGACTCAAATTAAATGGCAAACATGAAAAAAAAACATAAAAATGGTTATTTAAAACGATATAATGATAAGTATTCATTGATATATCACATTAATATAATATAAAAATATAATAATCATCATCATAATAAATAAATAAATATATACATTTATATTTATAATGTTATATGTAACATTAATAATAATGGGGTTGTATTTTGTGCCATTATTTATTTATTTAGCAAATATTTTCCCCTTTAAAGCCGACCTGAGACTCCGTTTTGATCTGTAGGGGACAGTGGTGAGCCGGTTGATAAATAATCACATGATTTTGTTTTTTCATGTGAAAAATAAATCAGTTTATTGATTAGTAACAGCAATTTCATGAGTTATCAGCTTGCAATACCATTAATCTGAGCTCTGCAGATGAGAACTTGTTAAAGTTTCACACAGTATAAATTTTATATGATTTGATTATTGTTATTTTGTCATTAAGCGACACACAGCAGATCAATGGCAGAGATCGTGAGTGTCCCTGGAGTCACCCGGCACCAGACTCCTGATGGATAACTAAAACCGCAGAACCTGATAACTCGAGGGCATGTGTGTTTGTGAGCACCTAAAACATCAACTCTTCAGCTTTTCATGTTCAACAGCAGAGAAATATCATTCCGAAACAACTAGTGCTTCATGTGCAGGTATTCCACGCGTGCCTGTCTGTTAGTCAGATGAGGTTTGGGTAAGCAGATCTGGGTCAGAACCTCTCTCTGAATGTCTCTGTGATGTGTTCCTGACAGCTCTTTGACAGCAGTTTGAGTCTGCATGCTCATGCTGAGCCAAAAGCCCCTGTCTGCTTCTGTTTAATGTCTGCTCACTATTTCACCTTATAAAAGAAGTGCAGTAAATACATTAACCTTCAGCTCAGGAAACAGAAAAAGACAGTAAAATGACTGAAAAGAGTAATTGATTTTAAACAAATAAAAATACAAAAACAAATCTGATATTTAAAAAACACATTTTAATCAGACTGAGATATTTCAACCATGTGTGATCCTGCAAAACCTTTTAAGTCGCTGGGGCATGTTTGTAGCAATAGCCAAAAATTGATTGATTAAATTGATCAAAATTATAGATTTTTCTATTATGCAAAAACCATTAGGATATTCAGTAAAGATCAAGTTCCATAAAGATATTTCCTACCGAACACTTATATTGGGGCATCTTTCTGGGA
>JAUYWG010000066.1:3917724-3928880 GCA_034779775.1 Enteromius afrohamiltoni | reverse complement strand
AATTAACTGAAATAAAAACCAAGATCATTATTAATTCAAACTAAAACGGAAACTAAAAACGTTAGAAATATGATAATAAATTAAAAATATTATGATCATTTTCATTAATTAAAATAAATATAAACTAAAATAAAATAAAAGAGAAACTTATTTAATCAAACAACATGTCTCATTTTAATATAGTTTATAGTTTAATTTTGGTTTCTTAAAATAAAAATAAAAAGAAAAAAGAAAGGTAAAACCTAACAAAAATATAGAAAATATAACATATCAAAATAAAATAAAATGTAAAATATGAATACAACGAATTATTAATTAAATATTAATTAATATGAATAAAAACAATATTCAATTATTTTAAAATATTATACAACTACTATATTATATAACTACTAAAAATGACAATGAACATTACATTCCAGAACATTTATTTATATTCTAATATATATATATATATATGTATATACTTTAAATATTTATTTTAAAGTTTGTGTGACAATACAGATTTAAATTAATTTAAATGATAACAATGTAAAATAATACGTAAAAATATTAATAAAAGCTCAAATATTCATAAAAATCTCAATTAATAAGAAAGGTAATGCCATAATAATATTCAAAAAATATATATTTTTTTAATATAATATAATATAATATAATATAATATAATATAATATAATATAATATACTGTGTCATGCCCAGCTAGAGCTATCAACTAAAGATTGTGTGTGATACTCCAGTACTTTCTATGTACTCTGTTCATCATTCAATCAGTCCCACCTGTATAAATACCAGTCTGTTTGTTTGTCTTGTCACGAATCATTGTCTTTCTGTTATAGTGTCATTGTTTTCCCGTCAACCCTGTGTTTTTCTTGTGTTTCATGCTGTTTTTCTTGCTGTTTGGATTACCTGTTGCTGACTTCTACCTGTTCCTGGATTACTGCCTTAGCCTTGCCCCACGGACTCTGTTTACCCTGGTATTTTGACCCTTTGCTCTGTTTATCGTTGACTCTTCTGCCTCTGCCTCTTACAACGCTGTTTGCTGGTCTTGACGTTGATTGTATGACCCCGAGCTAGAATAAATTCCCTTTGCACTTGAACTTGCACGCTTCACTTACCTGATTGTAACAATATGATATAATATAAAAATAGCACTGCCACTAATACAAGGTCAAACAAAACAAACACCACACGTCGCTCAGCCAATCAAATTTGAGGACTATATAGCACTATTATAAGATGCTTTTCTGCATTAGTTTCATGGTCCAATCAGATCCCAAATGGACAAAATGAACTGAATCTTCAGCTTCACTCAGCATGTGTAGCATAGCAGAAATGAAAAACACTGCGGATGGCGTTTCACGGTGCTTTTAAAGCTCTCAGGTCACGATGAGACATAACTCTCAAGAAGTCCCTCGCCGAGGAATCAGCTCCTCTCGAAAGCACGACATTCACTTAAGAACAACATCAAGAGCAGCTCAGAGGACACTGGGAGCAGAACATCTGCCAGTTCATTTATCTAGGGCTCAGTAAGCTCTGCTAGTGCTGAGCTGTTTGTTCGTTCCTCCAGGGCCGTGTGGGTGTTTGTGTTGACCCCTGCGAGAGAAATTTCTCCCCTAATTAATCTGTTTTAATTGTCGGTTCCTCATTGTCTGCGTCAATGTTAATCCTTGAGTCTAATCCGCGGACACACACATGCTCATTTCCCGTCTCTCCGTGGCTCGGGAACTTTTGGGGGAACGTGATAAGTGTTAGTTTCATCTCTAATGAAGCCAGAAACACTCTCCGCTGTTAGCTTTACTGAGAGCCATTAAAACAAACGCAGCAGAGAGGAATGAAGTGGCCAGGACAAACCTTCCCCCCCTTGAGAAACGTGCTGCTGTATAATCACTTTTCCAGGCTGTTAATTGAAAAGCAGAGTGTTAATCTTCCTTTTCTGAAGCGCTCATAATTACCGCAGCTCAGCGGCGTCTCCAAGATTAAAGTCATCTGAAAATCTCCCTCACCTTCATGAAAGGGCAGAAACGGATGCTCACTTTCTTGTAGCCTGTGTGTGGTATAGTCTAGCAAAGCCAGACTGCTTCTTCTGGCCAAGAACGCCTACTTAGACAGAACACTGCCAACTGACCAAACATACTTTACTTTTACTTCTAAAGGCATTCCTTTGTCATTTTATATTTTTTAATGCACATCTCCAAAACATCAATGATACAGTCAACATGCAACAAAGCAACATCATCTTGGCTCAAATGTAAGTTTCGGATGGAGAAAAAAAAGAGCGTTTCTTGTTTTTTTGTGATAAAACTGGTTCAAAGAAATAGATTTTTTCCTTGGTCTTCCAGGAATGGCAGTGTATTTACTGAACACTCGATGTTCATTGAAGTAAATTCCTTCAGTGAAATCCTTTGTTTATCATTATTTAAAGAGGATTTTAGACTTGTTGTGGGTTTCTAAAATATTTAGAAAGGAGAGAATAGTTCCCAGTTCCCCTGCAGTTTCTTGCCAGATACCTTTATATTTATTTTAACAGCAACATTCATTATTCAGACTATATAAAAATGGCCGCTGCATATACATATATACATATAACGCATGGGTAAGCATTCTGTTTATTTGGTCTCTACATATTTCCATATGAAGATATTGATTTGTTTTGTTATGTGCATGATTTGTTTTTCAGAAAGGAGATAGTCCACCCCCCACCTCACAATAATAAAAAAAGAAGTTTGCGTTTGTGAGGTAAAAACTTGCAATTGCCAGAAAAAATAAAAGTCAGAATTGTGTGATGTCACAGTTACTTTTATTTTGTATTGTAATGGTGGAATAAACACTTTAACGTACAGTATAACACGTATTTACTATTAACTGTGATATTTCCCTTAATAAATTTTTAATTTGCTGCTTATTAATAGTAAGTAGTAGTAAGTATAGTTAGTATGGTAGTTGTTAAGATTAGGTATTAACTAGGATTAGGGATGTAAAGTCATGTAGAATAAGGCATTAATATGTGATGAAATATCACTAATAAACTGCTAATATTCTAGTAATATGTATGCTAATAATAAGCTACTAATAGGTGTAACTGTAAAATAAAGTGCTAGAGAAAAAGATAAAAACAGCAAGATGAAAAGAAGGATTACACGGAATGAGAATCACAAAAAAAGAAAGTTGAGAGATATAAACTATTAAAAAGATAAAAAGTTATATATTTTGTTTAGATTTTACTGTTGTGGAAATAAACAAACAAAAACTCTCAATTGCAAAATGTACTCTGAAACTATGAATTCTGAAGAAAAGACAACAAGAATTATGAGATTAAGATTATGAGAGTAAGTTGAATTTCTTTTTTGAAAAATTTTTATTCTATTTTTATTTTGTGCTGGAAAGTGCTCCTTGATTTCTAAACGTGGCACTTTATTATTATGTGATAAAAAGATTGTGTTTGTTTCTTTACTTTGTCAATAATTTAATGATATAAGCTATAGTGATAATATAAACACAGCTTTTTAAAAATACAATTATCTTGTAAATCCTGAAATTAACATTAATTGATATATGTGCCTACTGTAGCTATTGTTTATTGTTCGGTCATGTTATCTAATGTAACGTTCAACTATATAATATTCTGTTTGTAAATTGTTTCCTATATTTTTTCCTGCACTTGAAAATGAAGACGTCTCTCCATAAAGCATTACTCATAATTAGGCTTTATGTATATTTTTTTGGTAATACTGTAATAAACGAGATGCTAATTTATGCATGCTGAGACAACATGGTGGTGAGTCACTGGAGAATCATGTAAACAGTAGCGTCTCCCGCTGCGCCGAGCTGCTGTCAGTCACACACCGCCGAGCTGCGGATCAATATATCGCCCCGACATAACTCCAGGGAGTTTACTGACAGAAATTATGCCTTAAACTCGACTCAAACGGAGTACCACAACTCCCTGCATCTCATTCAAGAACTCAACAGGGTTCGCCAATTCTCTCTGAATAATTAAAACAAACTTTTCTGAAGAAAACAAGAGCGTGAAAAACTTGCGAGTAGGTGTTTCTAGGCGGTTGATATGTTTTTAACTTGTTGCTATGTGGTTGCTTACAAGCTAATATTTCATATAGCATTTCTATAATATTAATATTAATAGAAATACACAGCCTACCACTTGACTCTGTGATGTCAACATGAATGTATAACAGGAGCAAGCTGGGATTAAAGGTCTTGTTCATTGGTGATGGTTTCAAACCAGCAGTCTACCTGTTACCAGCTTTACTCATCACACCAACCAGATGTTCTCAGGTTTGTTTTCAGAGCAGGAACCCATGCAGAACACAGGTTTGTCCCATCTGACCTCTACACATGTGTTAAATTGCCACTCTTGTGCTTGAGTGTTTTTGCTAATTAGACAAAGAAGGAGTAATGATTTAGAATAGTAATAATTACATTTAAAGAAATCATACAAAGCCAATTTTCCACTGGCTTATATGATTCTTTAGGGTTTTAATGGAACGTTTGTAATATAGATTGCTTTAAAATTTCTCAAAGATAGTGTAAAAAATGCTAATTTTACCCTGTCAAAAACAGTGTCTGGTGTCTGAGGTAAGACACCAGTTCAGTCTGTGTGACACGCTGCTGTCAATCAACTATTGTGGGAGTGGCCTCTGTCAGTGTGACACCACACCAACGTGTATTTGAGAATGGCTTGATTTCAAAAGGGGCAACTTATTTTTATCAAATTAAAAGAACACTACTGGTGGATCTTTACCACTGTTGGGTGGTTGTGTACACACATTTCAGTCCAAACTTATCAATGATAAGAAAATAGAGCAGAAACAGAATTAAAGGGATAGTTCACCCAAAAAATCTTTCAGACGAATCTAATCAGAGTTATAATAAACATTGTCCAGACCCCTGCAAGCCTTTGACTGGGTTTAATGAGTGATAATCGTTACACTTTGGAAACATCAAATAACATGCATGTATTTGTAATACAATGTCCCTCACATGGCTCCGGGGGGTGAATAAAGTCCTCCTGTAGCGAATCCATGCATTCATGCAATCCATGCAGAAAAAAAAGATTTTATTTAACAATTCGGCACAATAGTGTCACCATAACGCAATTTTGGAGAATACCCATTGACAGCAAACTGTATACGCCGTTCTGTGTCAGCCGTGCCAAATGGATGCGCTGTTTTCAATCAAATCAAAGCATAAATAAAGTAAAGATGTGTTCAGACATTATAAAGGGTTTAAAAAACCTAAATTAAATTATCACAAAGACGTCAGTCATGTTTACACGCTGACTTCCAAAGTTTTGTCCATGATAAAGATAGTCAGATCAATTCTGATTATCTGGAAAGGAGGATGAATATGAAAAATATATGTATGAATATGAGAAAAAACAAAACAAAAACGTGAACATTTCAGACTCTGTATACAAGGAGCCTCTGTGCAGCAGTTGCAATGTTAAATTAATACATTTTGAATGAATCCCATGATTTACATATTCATGTAAATTTCTTCAATGAACATGTTTATTTTAATAATAATACATTATTTAATTATTTAAATAATTTAAATGTAACCCTCTCCCTGTATAGAGAACTGTATATCATCAAATAACTGTAATCAGTCTGTTCATTTTAATTAATTATTTCTTTAATTAGATTACAAAAGCATTTGTTTTTCTTTTGCATGGTAGTTTTAAAGCGTTTGCACTCATTGAGTAGAGAAGTTTTCAGTAACTGGGGCTTATTGATTATAGTTTATCATTGTTCTAAAGCCATTGGTAACATATTGATTTAGCTATTTTAAGCAAAGGTGTGAAATGCTTAATAGTATTATGTTAACCCATGTTCAGTTCATTTTATTGATTCTAAACGATTGAAAATCAGACAAGGTGCTGAGCTCGATTAACAGCAGAGTAACAGAACATGCATGTTTTGATGAGAACCGCAGCCAAAACGCAGCCCAGCAAATTGGTGGAAATGTTTGGAGCATCTGGGAGCATCTGAAGTGGAGGAACGTTTGGAGCTCTTGATTGCTGATTAGGGAGCGCGAGAGAGAGATCAGAGAGTGTGTGCCGCAGCCATGTGTCACACACTGCCGTAATTAGCAGCTGTGTCACAGAGCTCAGGTGCTGCGGAGAGGTGCCAGAACCCCCTCAACCGCACCGGCCAGAGGTCCAGCTCTGAAAGCGATACTGATCACTCCAGTAAATTATGAGCTCTAGAGCCCATCGTTTACAAACCTGACAGATCTGGACTGTACACTGTAATAGATGAGACACTGTACAAGAAGATAACATTTCAGTCTTTCTACTTAAAATATTTACATTGAATTCAAAATGTGATTAAAATGAACCATCTTAAATCTTTAAGCAGCAATCTTTTCTGGTGTTATAGTCTTAGATAGTCTCCCAGTTTTGTGCACTTGTCAGATGAAGATAAGATTAAACCAGCTATTCCAGAAAATTTGATTTCTTTTATTTCATCTTGCAACAAAAAAGATGAATAATTTGATAATTTCAGTGATTCATGATATACACACAGTGTAAACACAGTTAATAATAATAATAATAATACGTTATCTTTATTATTAATATTATTAAATGGAAAATTGGTAATAAAAAAAACCCTATAATCTAAATCCAATCTAAACATTAAGGTTTTCGTGACTTCTGCTGTTCTTAAATTAAGAACTGTACTTAATATTAGGACTATATGACTATTTGTGATTATATTTCAATATAATAAAGTAGTAGTTGTTAAATAAATAAATAAATAAACAACAAAATAAATATTACTTGATACGGTTATTATTAATATTATTAATTACATTTGATTAAAAAAACCTACTAAACTAAAACATAATTGGAAATAATTATATTGCAACAGGTTACTATAAAATAATCAAGCATTCAAGAAAAACATATTTCACACTAAAACTGTAAAATTAAAAGAAACATTTTTATGATGGGCTTAACATTTTCAGTTTCAAACCATAAAACACTATTTTTTCAACTATTTTGACAGAAAACTGCCTTCAAAACCTCTTTTGTTTATAATCACTTCTTATTACAAATTTGGGAAGATAGAGACTAACACGTCTGTCTATAATACATCAGGATGTTTTTAGCAGGCCTAAGCATGTAGGGATTTGGTTGGAGATAACAGGAAGTTCAGAGTATTGCCGTAGGACACTAAAGGAACCTCTCCACCCCCACACTGGCTCATGGCCCTTTTGGAGGTTACGGCAGCCATTGATTTAATAAAAAAAGAAGATGCTGCTCTCTGGAGAAACACTTGAAGCTTTTAAGCAGGAGAGAATCGGATTCTGCATTTTTTTAGCCTGAAAGTTAATCAATATATGCATTTAGATTCATCACTCAAGAGTCCAGAACTAACAGCAGACATTTGGGTCGAAAACTGAAAGAAAGTTTTTATTAGAGATGCATCAGATGAGAATTCAAAGTGTTTACACAACAACATTTTCAACTAAAAATGGAAAACTTTTTATATGTTTTGGTCATTCATTTGCCTAAAATGCCAACCTTTGAAAACAAAGTGTCAAAGTGCAAGTTTGAAAAACGATACTCTTATTGTTTTATTAGATTATATTAGCGTTGATCTTAGCGTCATTATACTTGTGGCGTGGTGTGGAGAAGGATTTTTACAACTTTATCTTTATCATTATCTTTATAGATATAGTCATTGGTGTGAACAGGTCTGAATGCAGACACAGTATTTTGTTTTATTTATTATTATTTTTATTATTATTTTTTAGATTAAATCAAATTTAAACCCTACGGTTCGTGATGATATGTTGAGGTGTTATTCCTTATGTATCATGGCCCATAGAAACAGGCACTAATGAGGCATCTATGTATAGATCTCTATGTGCCAGAGCACACGCCGGATGTTGTGAAAGAGTTCAGGAAAGTCAGATTGTGGTGTGTAACACCTCAATGTAACGTCCCGAGTCATAGGGTTTAATTTGGTTTTATCTGTTTATGTTTTATTTGGACTCTCAGAGCTTTGGAACGTTTGGTTGCCATTGACTTCCATTATATGACTGACAGACTGGTTTGAGTTAAAAATCTTTGTTTGTGTTCTACTGAAGAAACAAAGCCACCTACATCTTGGCTGCCCTGGGGGTAAGCAAATCACGTTTTCATTTTTTGGGTGAACTATCCCTTTAATGGGGGTTTTACGAATGTACTTTTATGTTGTAGAATAAGACATGAAAATATCTTGAGCTTGCGCTAACCACAGATCTTATTTCACCTAAAAATCCATTCAAAGAACCCATTGATTTGAGGGAGATAGAACTGGAAATGCTAAAATGGTTTTCGTGTTTTGGTCTACCTGTCATACCTGCAACACTCTGTTATATGGTTTTCTGAACAAATAGGTGAGCATTATCACATTGACGGTAAAATCATTGTGATAAAGGGAATCCAGGATGCAGGTATTATCAAGCTGACAGGGTAATCAGCAAGTCATTGTGATGCGAAGGCACTTTTCATCTGTATGATACAAAACACACAAACAACAATAGAATAGCCTTCCTAGAAACTTAATATGCTGCAGCATATGAAACATTAGTGATTATGTATTATTTAATGTCCTATATGAACACATCTGGAGAAAGAGCAACACAACTCAAGAAATCTTAAAGCGATAAATGATCAGTGTCATGTTCAGCTGTGCTAGTCCGCTGATGCCACTCCAGCTTCAGCAAACTGTGTGTGTATGTTTTGTGTCTGTTCTCATTCACGGACTCTTGTCACCGCCCATCACATCTGTTGTCATTGTTCCCCATTGATTTCTCCGCCCACCTTGTATGTTGCCATAGCCACTCATGTCTAGTCTCCTCCCACTGACCTAGTTTTTACCTGTATTTAAATTCCGGTTGTCTGTTTGTAAGGTTTCTCGTCAATGTGGATGTTACCCTGTGTTCTCCCTTTGTAGGCCATTCCTGTTTTTCGTGTCTCTCCGTGTTTCCCTGTCTGGATTATCGACCTCGCCTGACTTTGGATATTCGCCTTCGTCTCTGCCCTCTTGGATTAAGTTTGCCCATCGCTTGACCTTCGCCTTTGTCTCTGATTCCCCCGTTTGCCTTTGTCGACTTTGCCTGTGACTATATCTTGAGTGTGTGTGAGTGTGTTTTTTTTACACAGTACATGTATATCCAGTTTACGTTTAAGGCAACCAGGTTCAGAAGATGTTTGAGTTCTCTCAACTTTTTGTTGTATAAACTAAATACAAGAAGTTGAGTAAACTCAAAAACTCTTCAACTTTATTTTACAGTGCTGTGACAGAACTTTGAAAGTTTAAGTCAACCAGCTTTGGCTGAATTTACTCAACTTCTTGTATTCAGTTCATACAACAAAAGGTTGCAAAATTTCAATAATCTCCTACAAAATTAAAATCGAGAAAACTCCAAATTCTGCAGAAGCTGGTAATTCTCAACTCAAACATTTTAAACAAATTAACGCATCATTGCTATTAATTTAAACAGACTTCTTTTTTACTGCTTATGATCTAAAAATAAGCTATTTATGCATAGCCTACAGACAAGAATACAATGAAATACAACTTTTATGTATTTAGAGGTATACAGAGACATTATTTTTACGTTATGTATGGCTTGCTTTCCAGGTGGGTTCTTATAGTCTACGATATTGAAAAATATACATAAATCACTTATTTCTCTAAAGTAACGCTGCAACAGTGACACCAGCCCATGAAGTGCATTATTCAATGTCATATTACAGTATTTTATTTATTTTTGTAATCTTTATTATATTGTTTTTGTAGAGGCACTGCTTCTTTTTCCTCCTGTGAAAAAGCCCCTGGGCTGCATATCATCAATTTGTTTAAGGGCACGAAATATAATATATAGTTTCGTACTCTAGACTTGAAGTCTAAATTATATCGACTTTTTCCTATTTAAAGCGTCTTGCAGATGGCCGCAGAGCCTAATCATGCCGCTCTGCCATCAGATTATTTAAGGTGCCAGTGTTTATTGATTAACATTCACGATGATATTTTATTTAGAGTGTGTTGACTAACAGTATTTACAGTGTTCAGGGAATAAATCTGATTGAATCGTGACCAGAGCTCTCGGGACACATGCTTGTTGTGTGTGTGTGTGTCGGTCGAGATCATTCTGGTCACGGCTGATGCTGCAGTCTTGCATGATCTGCTTGTAAATCACATGGACACTGAAAGATTAAACATGATGGTATGTGTGTGTGTGCGTGCCGTTGCAATAAATGTCAAAGTGTGAGTCAGAGCCGTGGCTGTTTTAGTCTAATGGTAAAGGACGTGGAGGCTGATGGAAAGGGTGCAGGTTTATTTCCAGGTGTGGATGACCCTGATCTGTTCCAGGAGTCTGGGATCGAACAGTTTAAGCACTGATTGTTCCTGCATGCAGCAGTAAATGTAAGAGTGAGAGTAATATGGGAGTCGCTGCAAAGGTTGTATGTTCAATTCCAGAATTTAGTGACCTGGAAACTAAATTTAGACGCTAAAGGGGCAATTCACTCAGAATGAATTGCTGCTGATAGCGTGGTTTATTTGCGCGGCTGTCTGTGATGTCTGAGCATCCGATTCACTAAAGGAATTATGCAAATCAAAAAACTGTTGAACTCCATTTACAAAGCGCAATTTCTCGGCTTTCAGGCCGCACCTTTGCAAAGGACCATTTTTATCAAGGAAATGACTTTCTTTATATTATTCCTGTAAAATAGGGATGGACTGATAGCATTTTCACAAAAGGTGCAATAAAGATGATTTCTACAGAAGGTTTAAGTATGCAATAACCTATTTGCGCTTATTTGGTATTGCTATTAAATGATTGAGTTATTTTGGCTTTGATGATAATCATTTTTTAAATAATGCAGCCTTAAAGGGGCCATATGATGTTGCTAAAACGAACATTATTTTGTGTATTTGGTGTAATGCAATGTGTTTATGTGGTTTATGGTGCAAAAAAACACATTTTCCACACACTTTTACATAATTTTTTTTTCTCTCCTCTAAACCCGCCTCATATAACAGGTTGATTTGTACAAAGCTCTGTCACAAACCGCACCTCTGTGGCCCTCTCCGGTACTCAGCAGCGGGAACCTTCACCCGAATTCTGATGTTTC
>JAUYWG010000066.1:3876670-3903856 GCA_034779775.1 Enteromius afrohamiltoni | reverse complement strand
TTTGATTTTGCCTGTCCCACGTTGTTCCTGTTATTGTTGTGTATCGACCTCTGCCTGTTTGACTACGCCATTAAACTTCTATCGCAAATGGATCCTAACGACTCCCGCGATTCATCACACTTATATATTATGCACTCATATTTTTTGACATGAAATTGATTGACATGATTTTATGTACACATCTCTCTCTCTAAACACCATTATTGCTGTATTTTACAAAAAGTGAAGATTTGAGTTTTCACACGTATACAAATATATTTTGCTACATGGCATTTAAATAGATTAGATACTATGTAAAAATTTAAATAGATATTTAGTGTAAATCACCTTAATTAAATGTCTTTAAAGAAATTAAATAAAATTGTCTTCTTTAATACAGCCATTAAAAAGGCTGCTGTGATGTTAGCTTTTCAGTTCTCAGGAGGGTTACTTTCTCTTTCTGTGTGTTAATCTTAGATTACTTTATACAATAAGACATTCATTAGCAGGTCAGACCAACGGAAAATGAAACCTTTTTAGAGCTCGGAAAACAGTGCAGCGTGAATTCATCTCATGTCTCGTAGTGATCCGACAAACGGACATAATCACAGCAAACGCTAAAGCACTTTCAGCTGAATGAGAACAGAAGCATAGTTATCAAGAAAAATGTACCTCACTCAATTCAATGGAGTTATAACACTCTTTAAAAGTATTTAAGCAAATGAATTAGCTTGTGTTAATATTCCCAAAAAAGTCTAGATTGTTCTCAAAGTTCCTCAAAACGCTTCCAGGACTGCTGTAGTTTGACCTGAGGTTTTTTAGTTAGCTTTAAGGTAATAAATGTGTAATTTTATAAAGTTAAACACCTACGCTGGTTTAAAATGCACACTGCAGACTTAATTGTACCCCTGTCCCGCTCTCCTCCATCAGATCTGGCCTCATTACACGCGCTCATTCATCATCTAGTCACACATTAACATAATATTAACATAATTAACATGCGTGTGTCACTGACCAGAGGGCTGTTAAACATTGTTCACACATCTCCTCTAGCATGTTTGACATTTTAAAGTGCTGAGCGTGTAGCTTACAGCGCAGGTAGAGCTACACACGGTCAGTAATTATGCAACATGCTAGCCTCGGGTACAGGAACTTTGGAGATAATTAAAGTATTAAAATTGCACTCACATCCTTTCCACTACACTCAAATGATTAGAAAAGAGAATTAAAAGATCAAATTCAGTGTGATTTTAAAAGGATTTCCCTTCAAGTACCTTCATGAGGACAAAATTGCGACTAATGTTAGCAGCAGCATGCTAACATGCTACTTGCACTATTTCTGCAGTATGTGTGGGTAATCCAGTGTATACTGAATTTTAATATGCACACACAACTTCTTATATTTGACATAATGTGTAGTATACAACAGAGCATGGAGTATTGTATCCCACAATGCAATGCAACTTCCTTTAGAATGCTGATAATGCATTTTGAAGAACATTGGATTAAAAATACCAATCATTTAGATGATAACGCCAATATATAATGCACATCATGAGCAACAATTTATTGTATGACCATTTTAAGTGTTTCTTTAAAGCTAATTTCTTAAAGTAAAAGTATAAAAGTAATCTAAAAACCCTGTTGAAAAAAACAGCATATGCTGGATTTGATGCTGGGATGCTGATTTAGCAAATGACCAGTTTAAATCAGCACCCCAGCTTCAAAACATACCTAACCAGCATATGCTGATTTTTTCATCAGGGAAGTAGTTAGATTACATGACTAGCTAGACTTTTATGTAATAAATAATGGGCTACAATTTAAAAGTAATCTGCCCAGCTCTGTTTAACACCAGATGGTTGGATTTAAATTTTTTTATATATATATTTTATAGTTAAGTCTTCTTTGTATTGACAGGTGGTGGGTGTTAAAATTCCTGCTGTGATATTAAACATATACTGAGAATATAAGCAGGTGAGAATGTGTTACTGATAGAACGTCTGTACACGTTTCTAACTTAGCTGAGACTTTTGAAGCAAACCCAACCTGCAGGAAATATCATTTCTGTCAAGAGGCCATCTTTAAATCCTATTCATATGCGTATGACGATAAAATAAAAGCTTTTACGATTTTAAAGTGCTCTATTCCGGTGTCTTTGGAAGGGAAATGAGCACCCTTCAAATGGATAATTACACCTTAATCTTCGGTTCTATAGTGAAATCGTGAAACACGCCTGTCAGAGGAAATCAGACATGAAAACAACATTGAGAGAGCGAATCTGAGATGTCTCTGTTTGTATGCGTCAGTCAGCATCCAATAAACCCAAAACAGTTATTTTCTATTCATTAGATAAATTAGTCGGAGTGCCTCATTCTGAGAGTTTCCGGATGATTCTGCATCTCTAAAGAAAACGATCATTTTCACTGCCTGTCTCTTTTTCCTCTTTTGATAAGTGATTACGAAATTATTTCCAACATTACGAGGATGTGAATTTATTTTTATGCTCTATGAAGTTCTCTAGAAATGTTCTACAACACGCATAATAGAATTTCAGCGGCACCTGATTTTTATGTGTGCTCTCTGATAAGATCCTGCTGGCATCTGGCTATCGGCTGTAGTTAGGATCAGACAATGACCACTCTTAAAACCGCCATAAGTATTAGGCTCTTTTCTACTTTAAGCTTTTAATTATAATAAATCTCCTTATTTTTAGTCATTTTCTTAAGCCCCCTTCACATATACTGCGATTTTATCTCAGAGGTCATGAGACTTCTGTACTGTTGGTGGCTAAAAGGCTCTGGATGAGCGTTAATGGAAGCTACTGAAAATCTGATAGAATATGAGATGCACTTGTGATAAAAAATAAGACGTTCTATTAAGAAGCACCCAATTTCTTCATTATTTTGCCACTGCAAATCACTGTATGTGTGAACCCTATCCAGAGAAAAAAAAATGTTTTTGCTCCGCTCTTTTTGTATAACTTTACAACTTTTAGATGGTCCATAATGACTTCGACAGGGACACCGGAAACCCATTACGATAAAATGACACCGTTTTCTTACCTGCTGGTTAATATTATTTCACATTAACTGTGCAGACGCCAAACTTTCCCCTGCAGAGCACAATAAACAAGCCACATTTTTGGTAAAAAAATCTCCATAGATTGTTTAATACAACATACCATATTTTCAACAATTCAACATCAATAAAATTGTGTTAATTAAAAAAAAAAGAAAACAAAATGCATATTACCTTTATTGCACAGAACAATTTAAACATTTTTCATACTAGATTTTTTCACCTTTTTAGGTTTCTGTTTTTTCTTTAGTACAAAAGAATATAATGGACCACATTAATGCACATTATCATCCTGGGCTGAATGTTGTAGAGGGCAGAGGTCATATAAAGATTTAATGCGACGTAATAGGATGAAAACAGCAGGTAGACCACAGAGGCAGAGGATCAGAGAAAGATTCAGGTGTGTGTGTGCATGTGTCAGATTAACGCTAAAGTGGATCAGTAAGGGTTAAACCATCTGTGCAGCTTCTCCATCTGCAGCCCCAGTCAGCAGTGCAAACTACTTAGCGAGGCAAAACCCATCTAGACCTGAGCAAAATCCAGTGCATAAGCACAGCTCAGTCTCCTTCCACGGAAATCACCTGCCCTGCTTGGCCCAGATTAAATGCACACTTAAAACACAGCTGGACTGTGGAGCAAATTCATTTAACCATTGCATTTCAGCACAAAAACCTACTTCGTACTCACTAACCAGTCTGTTTCAACCTGTCTCTGTCTAGCACTGCGCAACTGTGTTTTCTTTTCAGCTTAAGACATGCCTACTTTCAGTTTACTTGCACTTTTTCATTCACACTGTGATATTATCTCCTGAAATAGATGGGAAACAACGTTATCCTACAGCACTGAATTCCCCTCGTGCATGTAGACATCTGTCATTGTAACAGACCAGCACCGTTTGAGTGCTTAGATGTGCTTGGTAAGTTTTAAAATGGTTTCTTTGGGTACTGACGCTTCATATAATGTAAAGAAAATTGATCTAAGACAGGTCTAAGACTAAGACCATTAGACAGGCGCAAGACCGTAAGACAGGTGTAAGATCCATGAGACAGATCTGAGAGCATGAGACAGGTGTGAGACCCAACGGCAGCCGCAGGTGAAGGTGACTGAGTGCTGTCGAGCATATTAACACTTTCACCTTTTGATGAAATGATTGATTCTGTTAGGAACCCACTCGCTTTTGCACATACCCACTTTTGAGATAGAGCTATACATTCTCGGTGTATCTTCTCAGGCGAATAAAAATTGGAATGGGTGTGTTATATAAAAATGCGATGCTGCAATGCCGCTAAATGGGTTTAAACCTGACCAGGCACTACAGAAATGCTCACTGCAGGCTAGTGATCATTTCTACATAAAGCAAAACACACAACAAAAGTCACATAATTACCGCTGATTTTACTTGCCTAGCCATTAATCCAACAATAAGCAACCTGTACTTGTTTATCCAGATGCTTAAGTCATAAAATTCCCTCGGCTTAACCGAACAAGTGCATTTAAATTCGGGTCCGAAAAGCAAAACGAGAACCAAACAGCATAGTACAGATGCAAAGAAGGAAATGTGCTGTAAAAGTTGTACTATGCACATATTTCTTTGTGGCAGGAATAGAAATGCAATCTATTGTTTTCCACATTCTGTTGTTAGACACAATGTGGAAGACAAATTTGGGCAGCTGTAAGGTTTGTTAAATGTGCTTTTCACCCCTGATTTATCTACTGTTATTCTCTCATAAAACTATTCAGTAGAAAACAAGAAAACAATGGGTGAAACAAACAAACAAAAAGGATGCGGGCAGCAGGACAGCAGGGAAAGATGCCTTTGCATTCTGGAGGTCGACACAAAACATTTCAGAGGTTCGGTTTTTCCTTTTTTTCCATGTTTTTTTTTTTTTTGCCCATAAAAATCCACAGGAACTGAAGTGTTTTAAAACAAAATCCTCTCTCAAACATATTGGTCCCCGTAGGCTGAGTTAAAGCGGCCATCACAGAGGAGTGCGCATGAGGACATTTTCCCCCTCCCATGTTCAATATTGAACAAAAGCACCAACCCCTGTGCCACACATCCATCTTTAGAAAGGGGGAAGAACACCCCTCCTCTATGGGGAGCTCGTCAGAGCCAGAGGTTGTTCAGGCAGGGAATCTCTTGTTTTTGTCTTTATGAGTCTGTTTTTGAAAGGGTCTTTTGAACTCCCTGGCTGGATTATATCATTTTCATGTTAAATTTCCGAGGGGCATCAGCGCCACTGCTGCTCATCCCAGCATCCGATTTGCGCGGGACGTACTCTATCTCAATGTTGTGTTTGCTGTTGCCTTTGCCTCTGCTCCAAAGAAAGAGCAGAACAAGGCAGAACAGAACCACACCCAAAAAGGAGATGAAGCCCATGGTGGTGGCGATGATTAGCGTCTTTATATCAAATGGGAATGGGACTGTTGCTCTTGTTCCATTGGCTCCATTGTCATTGGGTTGGTTGGAGATAAACGCCAAGGTTTTGTTGGGTTGGTTGGGCCAGTCTGGTGAGTAACTGTGGACGTGTAGGTGGGCCAAAGCAGTGTCGTTTCCACCGGCATTGCTAGCAATGCACACATATGTCCCATTGTCCTGAATCTGAGCGTAGCGCACCTCCAAGGTACCATCCGGGAAAACAGTGAGCCGTCCTATCGTTTTCGTGGTGATGAACTGTTTTTGTGGGGAAAGCCACATGATGACTGGTGTTGGGTCTCCATCTGCTTGGCAGACGAAGTGGACAGTGGTGCCTTCGTCAACAAACTTCTGCTGGGGTTTTCGGTCTCGAATCCTAGACTTGCGGCATGTGAAGTAATTGGGTTGCAGTACGTCAGGGAAGTCCTTAAATTCTTTCCCCTGAACGAACTCGGGAGAAGAGCAAGTCGGCTGCTGGCGGTTGAAGTTGAGCCTCCAGCGGCGTCGGAAAACCCAAAGCAGACGGCAGTCACAAGCCAGCGGGTTGTCATACAAAGCGAGGGTCTCCAGGTTTCCCACCGAATGGAACACAGACTCCTCCAGGGTGGTAAGGGAGTTGCTGGACACATTAAGGACTTTCAGGTAGTTCAGTCCTCTAAAGGAATAGGGTTCAATCATCGTCAGTCGACCGCCCACCAGGTGGAACTCTTGCAGTCTGAGTAGGTCATGGAGCCGGTTACCTTCGATCATCTGGATGGGATTGTAGGACATGTTTAAAAAACGAAGATAAACCAGGTGCCGCAAGGCCAAGTACGGAATTGATGTCAAGTTAGCATTAGTGATGGTTAGGGAGGTAAGATTCAGTCCGTACAAGCAGTTGGTGGTCATGGTATCCAGGTAGGGCCAATTGGCGATCTCCAGCACTTTGAGACGGTAGAGCCGCTTGAAGCTGTAGTCTCTGATGCTGTTGATGTTGAGGTTTCGCAAGCGCAGCATGACCAAGCTGTGCAGGTGCGTGAAGGCCTCTGTTGGAACAGAGGTCAGGTTGCACCTTTCGAGCGTGAGCTGCTCCAGGCTGCTGAGGCCATGAAATGCCCTGTGGGATATGAAGACAAGGTCATTATCCCCAACCTCCAGAGAGCGCAAGTTGTAGAGGTCCTGGAACATGTAGTCCAGCAGAATTACGATCTTATTTTCACTGATGTCCAGCTTTGTTAGGTTACTGAGGCCCGTGAACACTCCCAGCTGGATGAGCTTCAGCTTGTTGCTGCGCAATCCCAGAGTCTGCAGGCCATAGAGGTTGTTAAAGGCCCCTGGCTCAATGGTTGAAATGGTGTTTTCATTGAGCTCCAGCTCTTCCAGCTGTGGAAAGGTGGAGAACTCATCTGGGTTGATGGTTTTGATTCGATTCTTGCTGAGGTCCAGGAGTCGTGTTTCAGATGGGATTCCCTCTGGAACGGACATCAGCTTCTTGCGGTGGCACAAGACAGAATGCTCCTGAGCATTGCACTCACAGCGTGATGGGCAGCCCGTGGCAGAGCCAGCCAGCACTGTGCCCAGCATTAAGATTAGAATGGGCTGCCAGCATGCCACCAGGAAGCTGTGCCCACTCACTTCCCCTGCTACCATCCTACCGGTTACCTGCACAGAGGGAGAAAAAGAGTGCCGAGTTATAAAATATGAAATTCAAGGCCTCCAAATCAATAAACAATTATACCACACAATACTGACTGAACTTCTAGTGGGTTATTATCTTTGGCAGGCAGGATATGGCTCAAAAACATGAGTGAATTGTTTATTAATTGAATACCATTCATTGAAAGCCTGGAGAGGATAAAAGAGTTTTTTTTACTATGAGTTTGACTAATATAGCAGAAATCATTTTCCATTTCCAAAGTGTCATCTGCATGTTTCATTACATTATAGGCTCATAAAACTACTGTACTGAGGATTGTTGGATTTTTCAGAACTGTGAAAAGGAAGAGCCAATGGCTTGTACTTGCATTACCGTGTGAATCGGTACTTTTGGATCCTATCTCCTTTGTTGTGACCCCAGCTAGTTGAACTTCAAAGGCTTTTAAAACACAGTAGCACTCGTGCTAACTGAGCTCAGGGACTTGACTTGGAATCCATTGCAAAGGTTACATCACCATCATAAGATATTTATGAATCCTCTAAACCTCTGGTGCGCCTAACACAGCTAAGCAGTAAGTTAGAGGCCTGTGTCTATGTCCCAGCCAGCCTTTTCACTCTGAAATCCTAAGAGTGTTCACACTTCCAGGTCGGGGATCCATATGAAACGATGGCATGGTGGCATATGTGTTAATTTATCCACAATTTTCAAGGAGAAATCCACTTCACAGGAAGTCAGCAGGTGCACGCATAAAAAATCTAGCATATGCCATCTGTGAGAGAGACCAAAAGACGAGAAATTGGTTTAAGACCGATCTGAAACACTCTTGCTCCCTGAAAAAATTACTAAAAGACATGCTGACCATTGAAATCTGTACACAGACATTATAATGCTTCCTGAATCAGCGAAGAAACCCTATTTATGCATAACTACCCTTATTGTGAGGTTTAGCTTTTTAGATTAGGTTTGGTTGAGTCTTCCATGCACTTGACCATGATATAAGTCTTCAGCCTAACAGCATAAATACAACTAAAAGATAAAACAGACTTGTTATACAATGTTTAGAAATTCACCTTTAAGTGGAACCTATTACAAAAACTAGCCACCTAGCCAACTAGATGTAATCAGAATAGAACACCGTAAGGGACTTATTCTGAATGCTACATGGACAGCAACTTCACAATATTGAGCGCACTCTATTTTGTTAGCATGTTACTAAGCACTACTGTTAGCCTGTTGCTAAGCTAATGATGCCATACTGTCAACGCAGAAGTAATCCTATGGGTGAAACTACTGGTTCATTGGCTGCTACAGGGAAAGGGCGAACGGGAAACAGTAACAGTGTTGTTACAGCTAAAAATAGCTAGATGTGGATGACGCTGGAAGCAAGTTCCATAAAAATTACAAATGGCTATTCCTGTCCTTACAGGCTAAATAAGGTGGAAAACAAACATGGAAAACATAAAACCAGTGTAAAACAGTCAATTTGAGCTATCTCTTGACTTATGCCAACCAGAGCAGTGCATTCTGGGATTGCCTTATCTGTCAATGATGCATATAGAATATAAGGTATCTAAGAAAGATTTGTAATAATTCATAAAGTGTTTGCATAGATACTGTATCACACATGCATTGCCTTAAAATGCTGTCTAGGTAAGCAGCTCACTTGGGTTTTGAAACAGAGCTTGCATCTCAGGCTTTCCTTTTTTGTTTTTTTTTTGGATTTGGTGTCACACTATTCTCTGCCGACCTGTCGTGTCTCTGATTATGGTTTCATAACCACCTACACAGCACTGGAATACTTCTACTGAGGATGTTCATTTCCTGTTCGTGTAACACAACACCTCTGTGAAATGATCATAAAAAAAGATGTACAACTTGCATTAGGAAGCCTGACACCAGTGATGATTGTTTCTGCCCTGAAAGACTGGTAAATATTATGCATTGTGATGCTGATATCAGAGACCCCCCACAAGCAAATGACTTTTCAGTTCAAAGAAGTTATAGAGCTTTTGAGACCCACAAAGTGGTTCTTTAGGGAATCTTGAAACACATTGACCATTAAACAGTGCCATTGCTGTGCTGAAAAACTTGATCCACCCACACAAACACAAAAAACATCGGTAACACTTTATAATAACTACACACTATGAATGATTAGTTAAGCATTAGTAAGCATTGATTTCATCTTTATAAACCATTGTTCCAACATTATTATGCATTAGTAAACAATTTATAAGTGCAGCTATAAATGCCTTGTTCTTGAGCATATATGTAATGTTTAATAATTGTATTTTCATACTTTATTAAGGATCAGTTTATCATTTTTGTAATTATTACATTATTTTCAAACCAGTTATTTAGGAGTTTAATATAGTGTTTAATAAAACCATTTAGAAAGTCCAAGTAAATGATTAATCAATTATTTAAATTTACATTAAATTAAAAAAACACAGACATATTTTTTTCAAGATGTAAATGTAATCATACAACTGTACACTTGATGAATGAAAAACAAGCCTTCAGTTGCATATAAAAAAAAATTAAGTGTACAGTTTTATATTTTTTGCAGCTTCAAATTAATAGTACTGTGTTGTTTGATTATTTTTTCTGTTAGGAAGAAAATTGACCATGTAAATCTCCTTTGTACATTTAGACATGTTTATAAATCATGAACAAGGCTGTAGCTGTATTTATAAACTGCTTACTTGACTATTAATGTTGGAACAATGCTTTATAAAAGATGAACTGACTACTTACTAATGCTTAACTAATGATTCATAGTGTGTAGTTATTATAAAGTGTTACCAAAACGTTGCATATATCTCCAAGATGAGCCTGTTACAGGAAGCTAAAAACTGACAAATTCCCAGTGCAAAGTAAAATATTCTGATTAACTGGCATTTCCAATCAACACTATTTGACAAAATAATTCACAAGTATGTGAATAAATAAGGAACTTATATGGAACTTACAAAAAGATCTGCATACATTTGGGTAGTCAACAAGACTATTTCCAGTTCTAAAGGAATATGTATAGAAAGTGATTCACAAACATTTCAGGAGAGGCCAATTAGGATTTTTGTTTGTAATTTGCTGATTTGTAATGAATAAACTGCAGTGATCTAACTGTGAGCCCCAGTTGTTCATCAGGATCAATAATGAAGCCACTGAAGGGTTGAGTTTGGCTGCAAGCATTCAGCATGTGGCCCAAAGGCCCCGTGTTAAACCGTTAGCGCTGCTGAGGGGAGGCTGGGTTCTGTTCAAAGCAATTTAAGCAGTCTACAGTGTGTGCTGCCAAAACCGGAGAACATATGTAAATGTTCTTCATATGAATCTGACATGAAAGAACTATCACCGCTGTCTGGTCATCAGGCTAGCAACAAGCTGAAACATTATTCAGCTAATGATCTGTCTTAGGAAATCTTATCAAATAGCATTATGTATTATCTCACAGTGAAAAACAGAAAAGAAACGCTTGATAGCGTAGGCCTCCAGATGAAAATCCCAGTGTTGGTGACCTTTAATCCTCTGTAAGATAAAAGGAAGGTAGGATGTAAAATAATGACGTAAGTGCAACAGGATAGCAACGCAGTAGGGTAGAGTGTGAAAGGTGTAATGAACCAAAATAAAATTAAAGTAACAAGTACTGTGAAATAAAATAATGCAGTTTGACAATGTAAATCTGGCTTCATTAGTGTGTAAAGTAACAACAAATTTGCATGTACACAAGTCGTATGTTGCACATAAAACAATTCAGGAGGGTGTAAAATGCAATGTAAATAATGCAATGCAATGCAAGAAAAGGGTATTGTTATGAAGTGAGGCAGTTTAAGTAACAGATGTAAAGTATTTAAAGTAGCATTTGAAAGAATGCAGAGTGGTAGTGGGTAAAATAATGTGATGGCCGACTATGTAAATTAATGCAGTTAAGTAGCATGTAAGTAACATGGTAAGTTAGTATGTGAAGTAATGCTGGAAGGTGATTTGTAAAGTGATATGGTTCCTAATGAACATGAAAAGGTTGCATCTTCTTTATTCTGACATGATCGTATTTCCAACTGTTGCATCATTTACTAGTATAAATAAGCCGGACATAGTTTCCCAGCGGCAACAATCCCACTTAAAGACGGCAGCTAAATACCTGAGCAGCAGAATCCTCCTCACATCTGTCACCGCTAAAGCAACAGCACGCTAAGAGTCTAATCTAGTTCAGAATCAGCCTGTTCGCTAATCCTGTACACACACACGCATGGTGCAGTAACACACATACCAGCGGACTTATTTTACCTCAGCTTCATGTAGGTCAGTTCGGCACACAGACACCTCACAGGACAAACAAAGTTAAACACACACTTGGACAAGAATAACACAACTCCGGCTCATCCGTAAATCAATCTGATTAATAGACTTAACGAAGCTCTGCTGTTACTATGTAGAAGACTTTGAGTCTTCAAAGTGTCTTAAATCTCTCGAATCCGTTCGCCAAAACATCAAGTACAGATTGCTTGGCAATTCATTAAATGAAAATGACTGACAATTATGCATTTATTAATGTTTCTGCATTTTTTAATGAGTAAAATGTTATCCCTCAAGGGACAAAAATCAGATGAGAGTTAATTAATATCACAACTGAAAGTAGTAAGGATAAATAGACAACAAACTGCTAAGTAATACAATTTAAGAAAAGATCCATGTCTCAATATGTGCTCAGATTTGACAAGATACCAAGCCTGCAATTAAAAATCAAATTTACCTACCCTAGCTTTAAGGTAACAGTGGCTCAACCAATGGAAGTCGAGGCGAGTGTTCAGAAAATGTGTTATTTATTATTTCATTTATACAACTCTATTTGGTAACACTAGCAGCACTAGTTTTACCTACACGACAAAAACATACTAAAAATGGAAGCGTTTTCCTTTTGCGACCATAAAAATGCTGTATAATGCATGTCAGGCCAGTAGTTGACGATGTAACTACACTGACCAAAATTATAAACACAACATGTTTGTTTTTGCCCCCGCTCAAAACACATACAGGAGACGTTACAGATTTCACAAATTTGCATTTTTGCAGTTTACAGTAGGCAGTAACGGTATTGTTACCTGAAATTTCTATAATGGCACAGCCAAGACACATAAATAGCATTCTGTTGTATTTGAAAAAGTCTCCTGAGGTGTAAAAGAGCAACATCTGTGCAACAAAATGTTCCTCTGGGTACCTCTTTAATGTCAGCCTTTGAAGCTAAAAACAACCAACAAACCAGTCACATCTCTCTGCTGCAACAGAACGCCTTAATTTCAATGCAAAACAAGTGTCAGCAATGAGATGGTATCATTCATTTAAAACATTTGTGCACAGGACTCGGTGTTCAAGATCGCAACACGTCTAGAACTGAGACACACACACTCCATTTCTCATGGTCCATAGCTGATTCCGCTCATTTATTTGTCGCACTTGCTGCAGAATCAGCAGAGTGTGACTGAGTGTTCCCTCATTAGAGACCTTCTATTCGCCTCTCCGCTATGATTGCGTCTATAGAGTAACTCTGGCTCAGGGAGTGCAAACAGCACACACTAAGTTTCTATTCAGAGCTTCAGATCTGCTGCTGACCTTCTAAAAACATCTCCTCCCAGAAAAATTTGCTTCATCCTACAGCCCTAACAGCTCCTCAGAGCTCAAACGTCTCCGATTTCCACACTCTGCGCTCTGTCACTCTCTGTTTTTCTCTCTCTGAGGGGAGGGAGACACGTTGACCCTGAAGCTGCAGGAAAAGAAGCATCAACGCGAGTCCACAATGGCAGCTGGAATCTGAAATAACGAGGTCCAACACACAAGATGTCTGAGCGCTGAGGAATCAATCACACAGGGCAGGTTTTCTCGCTGGGTGTGAGATGAGGCTTTTAAAAGCAGGATGTACACACCAACATAGACTAGACTGCAAAGCCTAGCCTCACTGTCTGTCGTATACAAATAGTGCAGCAACCTAACAGAAATGGAGTCTCGCAAGTAATTGATCTGATACGCTCTTAATGGGCAGAAACCCCATTAACGATCCCTTTCTGGCCGTTAAGTGAACCGACTTGCCTTAAAGGGACAAACATAGCTGATTACGCTAGAGTTTGAAGTTAACATGTCACTGAGCCAATGACTTGAAAGTCTGATACACAAAATTCAATTTTTGCAATTTGGCTGTCTACAAAAGACGTGACGCAACAATGTGACATGACAGAATCATTCAATCACAGTCATTCAGAAGCGCACTGCATTCACAGGTTTTAACCTAACTCGTAAATATTTTTTATTAGAAGACTTATTAGAGTGACTGATACCATCTTTGTTCTGGAAAACACTTGTTAGTTCGTAGTTTTCTTCTCAGAATTACATGCTTATATATTGCAATTCTGACCTTTTTTCGCAATTGGAAGTTCTTAAGTCCAGGTTTGAGCGGAAAAAAGACTGATATGTTCTCAGAATTGCGACTTTATATTCAACAATTCTGAGATAAAATATCCGAATTTTGAAAAATGTCTCAATTACTGTACCTTTTTTATTTTTTAAAGGGCTTCCATACAGGCGTAATACACATGTTTGCTTTCATTTATTTACAAGATCTGAGGTAAACTATCTGTTGTTTCAGTATGGCTATAAATGTCATGCAATATGAGAATCAAACTCCCATTTTAACTTTGAATAATGCACATAATCAGTCCCTGGGATTATCATTGTCATAACTTGTATAACTTGTATGTTGGAAAAGATACCTTTGCGTGTCGCAGAGTCATATGCAGTAAGAAAACGGTGTAAGACAAAAACTGGCATTCATCCCCTTACATAAAGCTGCTTTATTTTCCATATAACAAAGCCTGTCATGCTCCAAAATGCAAATGATTACAACATTTTAATTTATGTGTGAACTGTGCCTTTTACACCGTCTCAGACATATCTTGCCTTAGCTAAGATTTTATTTTCAAACTTTTGTGAAATCGTTTCAATTGGTTGGAGTAAATGTCTTTTAGTTTCATAGAGAGAGAGCCAATAGCTACAGAAACCTCAAATTACAACTGATCAAGACTATACAGGGATGAAATTGCGTTTTGAACCGGTAATCACGCTCTGCATGCAGGAGGAGGAGGCCTGGAGATGTGATGCAGAAATGCACACTGGGAAGTTGATTGTTTGCATTGCATCTGCCGAACAGAGACATTAAGAGATAAGTGCTGTCAGTCTGATGCATCATGGGCAAATTGACATGCACATGACCAGCAGGTTTCCCTCTGTAACCGGAGCGAACAGAAACCACCTGACTGACTCACTTGACCTCTTCAGAATCCTCGACTGGCAGACAATTTTTTCACTGCCAGTTAATTTAACGTGAAAAAAGAATATATTTGTATTAACGGCTAGGGTTTAAATATGATCAATTGTGAAATATAAGCATTTAAAATCGTCAGTTTGGATATATTTTACAGTATAATTTATTCCTATGATGCAAAGCTGAATTTTGAGCATCAGTACTCCAGTCTTCAGTATCACATGATCCTTCAGAAATCACTGCAATGATAATAATAATCAGAAATTTCAGTTTTTCCCTCACAGTTGCACACAAACTGATCTGACACAAAATGATGAATGTTGTATAATAGATAATACGCACTAGGAAACCATCCTATATCGTCTGTGTGTGTGTGTGTGTGTGTGTGTTTCGGAGTGTGTGTGGGTTTCTTGGTTCAGTCTATCTCATGACTCATTCACTGTTCCCCAAAGCGTCTCCCTTTTCATTTATTCGAAGTGCGAGAGAAATGTATTTAGCTTAAAAGGAAGAAGAGCATATGTTTTCACAGACAGGTGTTACACATTAATGCAAAACCTAAAATGAGGTGATCGTTGATGTCCTTTTAACATTGCTGTTGTTTTTCAGAACAGGCTTCAGCAAATGTAATTTTTTCCGTATGTATGTGTTATGTAACTTCAGTACATAACCTGTAAAAGTTGACTGAGTCATTTTCAGTCCCTGCTGTTAGTTTGTTCCCTGCTGGAAAATCCAGGTAGATGTTCTGTAACATGCTAGCTGGTAATTAGCTTGTCCAGCTACCAGATCATGCTGTTTTATATAACAGTGGCTAATTTCTAAATAGAAACCAGCAACCTGTCGTGTTGTAGAACAGCAACTTAACATGCTAGCATGTTAAGTTGTCAAAATTAGCTGGATACGAACACATTAATCCAGGTAACATCTGTGCGCGCTATAATTAGGCAAACAATCAATATTATTTTTTTTATTTGATTTTTTTTGGTTTAATTTCTCTTTATTTTGTGTGTGTATTTTTTATTTTATTTTAATAACAATAAAAAGGATGTCTAATCAATTGAATTAAACTTATATAAGTCTGTACGACTTAAAAGAAATAAAAAAATGACTGAAAAAATTTATTTACAGACTATCTGTACTGTATTCAATATTACATAATGATTCGCATTCATAAACCACATTTCTGTGCAAATCAATCCTCAAGTATTTTAAATAAAAATCATTTTATAAACAATTTGCACACCAATTTGCTTATGAATTAGGTCTACTGTATGGTAGTATATTATATAATCTATTATAGTCCATATAATACATAATGTAGTACTGTATCCAAAAGACATTTAGCTTTAAAGATCTGTTCTATTATATTGTATTCTATTCTAATATTCTAATGATGGCTGCAGATAAACTCTGACTCTGGGGGTCCATATAAAATATAGACAGATATTGATTTAGTTTGTGCATGGCTCTTCAGTCCACACACACACAATTTTCTTTAATCACTGTGTGTTTCTTGTCAGAGCGACTCATTACAGAGTGTCATTTTAAAGAGCTGTTTAAAATTCACAGCGTACCTCCAGATTCAGTTTGAGCTCTGATTTAGATGAAATACAGTCAGACCTGCATCACTAACAACAGGGATGGACTCAGGCATGTCCGAAACACCAACACAAATGTGCGAAATGACACATTCGGCGCGAGGCGTTTAGATTTGACACTCTTTCAACAGCTCTGGAAAAGCTCCTCTTTTTCACCAGCGGTTCAAGTGTTTTAGTCAGAACGTGTTAATGTCTTGATGCCCGTCAACAGTATTGATCAGCATCGACCGACTATCACAGCTGAAACCAGCCTGAATTGGCTGCTGGTTTTACATGGTTTCCAGTCATTTATGGTATATTTCTGGACAGTGGTTCACCCTGGTAGACTTGGTTAAGTTAATAAATTTGGAAGCTTATTTCGGCTTCGGAATAAAAATTATATAAAAAAAGGTAATTGCGACTTTTTATACAGAAACAGAATTGCAAGGTGTATATAAAAAAGTCAAAATTGCAATTGCATCAGCGGTGGTCGTTTCATGGTGGAAAGCCTTTTATTTTGCATTACATAAATGGATTTTATTCACTATAATACTGAGTATTTTATTTGATGGTAAAATTTGTTCTCTAACCTCAGTCCTGTTTGTTTATGGGCAGATTTTCAATGCCAGATTGTCATGCCATCTCAAATTTAAGCCAGTAATATAATAATTTTTAAACAATTGTTGACTTAAAAAATAACCCAGCATGTTGGGTAAAAACATTTAACCCAAACCAGCTGGCTGAAAATAACTCGCCATGTGTTCTGACCAATATTTACCCAGCGCTGGGTTGTTTTTAACCTAGCTTTTTTTAAAGTGATTGATTTGTTTCTTACAAACATGAAGCTTTTCCCTTCACAAGACTTTCATTGATGAACTGAAGTACTACGGACTATTGTGATCTTGTTTTTCACACCTGGTCTAATAAAATTACCTACCTCTGTGCAGTTTTTGTGCAATGCCGTTTTAAGTACCTTACTGCATGTTTTGCCGCAGTTTCAAAGAGAAATGTCCACTGAGTGGTGCTAAAACACAGGTTCAATATGTGAATCCTGGCACATTTTTATTATGTTGATATAGGTACGTATTACTGTGCTTTTATCATATTAAGTATCCAGGGACTGTCACTAAAAGTGAATGCTCTATCATGTTGGAAATATACCCTACACCAAATCCAACCCCTAAACCTACCCGATATAAAGAACTGATATAAAAGGGCATTTCAACTTTCTTTTATACAGATTTGTTTTTCAAACCTGGCGTCTATGAAGACAGATAGATATGACATGATAACATAACATGATATTCTTCACGTAATTGTATGAAAATGATGCATTATTAATCAGAACCCTGGACATTTGTGTGTAAAGAAATAAAAAGTGTTTTACTGTTTTAATGTTCAGTTCTTTCGTAAACTGCAGTGATATGTATGTATTGGCACGTATTTCGTGTCTCTGTAAAAAGTTCACCCAGGTACGTTTATGCCATAAGACCAGGTAGATTTGGTCTCATTTTGACGGCACCCATTCACTACAAATGATCCTTTGATTCAATGTAATGCATACATTTCTCCAAATCTGTTATGATGAAGAAACAAACTCATCTTTTTTGGCCTGAGGAAATGCTGTTGACTGAACTTTGCTTGTACTGAACCTGTGGAATATTCCTTTAAAGGAAATGTCCATGGTTAAAAAACACAAGCTCAAATGACAGCTTAAAATGATTTTCCCTCAGCAAAATTTGCAGTGACACACTTAACATGGAAGTAAACATAGCAAATGCTTTGCATAAATGTGAAGCTCGAATTTTTTGTTAAAGCACTTACATGAATTATTCAGTACGAACCTGTTATTATTTGATTGGTGAAGTTCTCTGAATTGTCTTGGAGGTGGAGGACTACTTTTCTAGATGGATGAACTTCTGCTTTCATTTTTTATGAGTTTGAGCCAACTGAACACGCCTTTTCTTTGGGATTCTTTGATATATTGGATATAACATTATATAAGCGTTTCTACCGCAGTAGTTTCACGGTAATCCATAAAAATGTAATGAAAGGTTTTTGTGAGTACATTGACTAAATAGAGACGGAACGTTTGTGCTGTAGCGCACATGGATATTCAGTTTAATCTGACAGAAAAAAAATATACTGCCGATATTAGTCTTTTTTGGGTCAAAGTGCCTTTCCGAATCGTTACAGCTCGAACCCAGAACATTCTTTTCAGCTGGTGTGACCCGGTTTGTTCCAGCAGGGATGTGATTCACCGAGCCGATCGTCTTCCTGCGAATCCATCAGGGAGTTTGTGTAGTGGAAATCGAACTATGCATTCATCTATAATATGGAAAGACTCTGGATATCAGTCTGTCATCCATCAACAAGCTTCCTGTCTGTGCTGTTAGCTGTGTCATCCTCTCTCTATCTATCTGGAAATGGAGCACAACCACACCCCTCCTTTATCTTTCCTCTTTAACACTGGCTTCCAGGGATCTCTCTCACACACACACACACACACACACACACTTAGCTCAGTTTTCACCAACAGTTTTCTGTCTCTCTCACTCAGGCTCATGAATCGCGTTCTGTCTCCAGGCGTCTGCTAAACGCCGCACACTCATCGTCTCCTGAAACACAAACCCTTGGCTGAGATCACATGACCTCTGTAACTCCACCGCCTCTACAACGCTCTTTTCCTCTTTTCAGAACACAAACCTCGGCTTGCTTTCTATTTTAGTCGCTGCAGATTGATCCAAATGATTCAGAGAGGAGATTCAACGACGTAAATCAATCCTACAGAACCACAAAACACACTTACACTCTTCATAGGCTTCTGCATAAGTTAACATTACACCGTCCCACAATGCAATGGGCCTGTTTCACCATTATCATATACGGTACGCCTTATGTAGACCACATTCAGATTTACTGACAAAAATGTTTCTTAAATTTTCTTTTTTGTCAACGATAATAAAGGTGAGGTGAAAATTGCAAATTGAATGATTTTAATTGAAACTTTATGGAGCAATACCAATCATTTTGAAGAAACATACAGAAAGACATGATCATTTTAAAGAATAATTAAATATAAAAAAAAAATAATAATCAAAAGCATTAATTATAATTACACAAATTAATATATAACATGTCTGAATATTTTTTCAATTAATAAAATATGAATATGATTAAATATTGGAGTTAATATTGACTACATTTGATTTATTATTTTTATTATAAACTTTTACTGAAACAAAAAACTCTATAAAAGTTAAGACAGAATTTAGAGTATAATGTTGTATATGTGTACTACTGTATACTATGTACACTATTCATTAAAATAGTATTTATAATAGTATAATATAAAATTAAACTCACTTTTGATTAAAGTATCCTCAATAATGTAATAGGAACCGTTAATAATAATAAAAAAAATGTTTTTTTGAGTAGAAAATCAGCATGTTAGAATGATTTCTGAAGGACCTGGAGTAATAATGCTAAAAATTAATTTTGAATGATTAAAATATTTACTTTTTTACTGCATTTTTGATCAAATAAATACAGCTTTTGGTGATAAGAGACTTCTTTCAAAAACATGACCCCAGATTTTGAACAGTATGCTAAAATGCGTCAGCTACGTTTTTAAGGTGGGGCTTTAGTGAAAGTGGCTACAAAAAATAGCTCTGACACACCTCCTCATCTGACGTTCTTTTGGAAACATGAATTACCTGAGCTGATGCTCTTGCGTGGATCTAGGCTAACTGCTGGTGCTATCGGCATATTTACCTCGCGCAGTAAATCCAGAAGGACTGCTGATGAATAAACAAATCCAATTAAAGAAAGCGTTAGCCTGGGAATGCTTACCTCAGCCTCTTTAGCACACACACCTTAATCGGTGCTTTAAGCAGCATCGCCATTGAGCATCACTGCACGAATCCACTGTCCTGAAGAATTTATAAGCACTCTGAAATCAGATCCCTAACGCCAATCACCTCGAAGATACACACACAAACACACAGACTGTACACTCAAACACGTACATGTACACACTCAAACCTGATGGGTGTTGCCATCTCATTCAGCAAACAAAACCAGCTGCTGAGCTTCCATCGATCTACTGGCCTGAGAAGAATACTGATTACACACACACACACACATACTTGAAAATACATTAACAGGCTAAGGCTGTTTGAGAAGCACTCACACTCTCAGATCTGCGTGTTAGCAGGAGCTCCGCCCACTTTTACAAAAACTTTCTGCAGTGAGGAAATAAGCACATTCATATTACAATACAAGTTCTGCTAACCATTCAAATTAATTTGGAATCAATTTGGAATGTCACAAAAGTGGCAGTTTATGCAAAATATACGGCACAAACAGGCAGAATGATAACCATGAACCTGAAGAACCAATGGCACATCCAAATATTTCTTTAACAATGTTGTAAAAAGCATTTTATTCAAACTGCATTAGGCAAGCACATATGGAAATTAAAAGTCTGCATTTATGCATGATATGTATAATATAAATCTTCCTCTCATGTAAAAAAGACAATAAAGATGTAAAAATAACAATAAAGGCTAAAAGCTGATCACTAGTTTTCATTTCAGAATTGTGATTTGGTATAGTAACAATAATAATAATAATATATTGTAACTTGATTATTAAAATAATTTAAAGTATTTAAAATAAACAATACATTTTATATATATATATACGTTTATGAATAAATTGTTAAAATTATATTAAAAATCGAATACAGTAAAAAAATTTAAAAAATTATAACAAAAATAACAAAAATTACATTTGATTTTAAAAGTTTAATTAAAAACACACACACACACACACACACGTGTAAAACTTCAGTGTTGATATTTGTAAAAATTATTTACAAATTACTTAATTTTTATTAAATTATTATTCATATTCTAAATTATTACAAATGTTAATTATTTTTTACATTTTATGCATTATGATAAATTTAGAATTTTAACAAATGTATAATTTTAATCAACCAAATTCAGCTGCTTCTACTACTAATATTATTCATTTTATTATATATATGTATTTTTTATTTATTTTGATGAATGTATGGATTATTTATTTAATGAAATAAATTCTAATCTATTTTTTTTTTAGTTAAAATTTGAAACTGAATAAACTGAATTTACACGATTTTCCGAAGTGCTCTTAATAAAAGAATTTTCACTTTCATCATGTTGTCTGAGGCAGCTTTTTTATTGCCTATGGTATCTAAAGCTACAATTCTGCTATTGACTCAATTGCCCAGTGACAACACAGGCACCGCCCACAGACAGACGAAAAACCCAAGCACAACACGAGCGCCACCCACAACCCAGGCCCCGCCGCACGACTACCTGACATTTCCAACTTGCTCCCATAGAGTCTTCCATTGTGATTAACATTTACTCAGCAGGCCTAAAGCATCTTCTCCCTGCAACACTAATGAGCTCTGCTGGCTCGTTACTGCCAATTCATTTCCAGCACATCCTCCGAGTCATCATAAAAACATGAATCCAGCGTTCATGTATCATACATAAATGCAGTTTCATGTCGCTTTATGACAGCGTCTTGAACCGCACGTAATGTCTTTTTAAAGCTTAATATGATGCTGCGGCATTAAACATCTGCTATAGAATATCACTGATATGACAACTAAGAGCAGAGCATTCCTTTGACAACCGCACAGACAAAAATCCTGATTTTGGTAATAATTGAATTCGGATGCACCGTGCCTGACTATTCGCTAAACAGACAGCGATTTAAATTTCAGGAAACTAATGCAAAACTAATGGATAAAATAATAGTTATTCAGTAGGGCTTTTCTCCTGGGCAAAAAGCATTTCATTTAAAGATTAGCGGTAAGCTGCTCTATTTCTCTCTCTCGCTCTGACAATGAGACTGTAAGTGATTTGACTTTAAAGAGCTAGGGGTAAGTGAGCATGTGTGTGCGACACAGGAAGTCATTAGCAATAAGACACACTCAGACAAACTCCTCCCCTTCGCACGCCCCTCCCTCTCATCTGCATAACCGCAGACCATTACACTGCTGTTTAAAGCCTTATGCACAAATCCCTGATGTCTGGAAAGCTTAAGCATCATTTCCGTACTGAATAATTGTGTAAAAACATATTTGGATTTATTATATTCATATATTTAAAAGAGAGTTCACCCCAAAGTGACAATTTTATCATCATTTACGCTAAACCTACATGATTCGCGTGTGACGCAAAAGGCAAAATTAAAGATGAAGTAGCCTATAAAACTTCCGAATCTTTTCAGTTCATAAGAGAAGTAGCATTAATTCATTGAATCTGATGAATTCTTCTTTTTTTTTTTTTGAGCAAATTTTTTTACATTTATATTTTTTATATTTATTTATTTAGCCAAAATGATTTAATATCTTATTATAAAAGTAGGACATATTATTACAATATTTTAGGTTTATGAGAAGTAGAGTATGATTCATAAATGATTCATTGTTTTAAATGCATTTTAATTGAAATTTCTTTACCACAAATTATTTAATATTTATTCATCCACAAATACATACATCTTGTGCACTATATTACAATGATTAATGGGTCTGATTAATAGTTAATAATTGTTTTTCCCAAAGTTGACTCACTGAATCACTGATCAAACAGCAGTGGCTCACTGTAGGTAAAGATTTCATAACTCAAATATTGGTTTGTTTTTAATCAAATTGATCACACTTGCAGAACACAAATTGTACATTTTTTAAAGCTAATTTCAAGCGTTCTTTTCATCCTTTTCTTAAAGGCCTCAGTTCTTTTGTATTCAATGGAAGAAAGTCACAAGGGTTTAAATGACATTGGGGAGAATAAACAATGACAGGTTTTACATTTACAGGTAAAGCATTACATGTAAATGACCCTTTACTCCCTGATGATTGGTGATCGCAGTCAGATACGAGGTACCCTGGGAGGGTATAAAAAAGAAATAAATAAAAATAACACACGGTCACCTTGATGGCTATACAATTGAAAACACAAGGTGCTGCAAGAAGCCTGGTCTCACAGCTTAAGTGGTAAAACCAGAGATTCATCCAGGTCCTGGCAAAACGACACCAGTCGGCCCTATCTGTGCATCATATTATTCGCACACTGGAGTAATGAAAGTGATTTCTGTTGACGCAAAGTGAATTCATTCTCCGCCGGTGCCTTTATAGCACCGCGAGTGCCGTCGATCACGCTGATTACATTTGTAAAACCAGCGATCACAATGAAACGCACATTATTTTTTCCGTCATTGGAGACAGTAAATGCACCGGGTCAAACGTTCTCGCGACAGCAAGCACATTGTCACGTCAAGCCTGCTTTTCACAAATGCCCACGTGGGCGTAACAAATGGCGCTCTTTCGAGTTTTATGTGTACGCGAGGTTTATTCACAAGGGCCCTGATTTCATAGCTCACACTGAGGAAGTGATATTTGGACCAGTATTTCTATGGGAAATCTTTTAGCTCCTGTGAGATTTATATGAAGAACTAATCCAACAGCAGTAGACATAAAGGATAACCCACACACACACACAACCCAAAAGAGCCCGAGCCAGCTGGGCTGAAATTGCCCAGACTGATTTAATATTCTGTGTGGACAGAGATACCATAGCACCTGGCATCAAATCCTCGATTCCAAATCAGATCAATTCAGAAATCAACTTCGCCGAATGGCACAGCACTTATTAAAGACAGCTGCTCATTCTAGAGCCTTTTGAACGATGATTCTGCAGCTCCGTCCAACCTTTATAAAGCCCTTCTGCACGGATCTTCACTATACTGTACCAAACAATGAAATCACCATTTTTTTCCCATTGATTGGATTTCCAAGGGCATGTTTTGGGACCTTTGGTGAGTAAGGTTCTACAAATGTGCCAAATGCTGTTTGATCAATTCATGTCCTGTTAAAAAACAGGAGGATTTCTGGAGTGTAGAATCATTTTGTGGTTCCCCAAAGAACAGTTCAGTGAACAGTTCTTACAACAGCCATTTTCCTTCTTACTCTCATGAACATTTTAATAACCTAAAGAACCATTTGCGCGATGGAAAGGTTCCATAGGTGCTAAAGAAACTTAATGGAACCATCTTAATGCTGATATGAAGGCCTTAATGGGACTTTTATCGAACTATATCCCAAATCAGGTTATAGGAGGAAAAAAAAAATCATTACAGGGGCTGTTCTTTCCACTTTCAAAGGCTTTTTTTTTGCCCTGGGCACCTCTCAATTTCTAACCATGTCTGATTTCTCCTTGTGTGGTGAAATATTTGACATTTCTTCAATAATTGCAGGACAAAATCATTCATTCTGAAGAAAGCTTTACATTCAACACCGACTGAAGACTGACCCAAATGCCTGTGAACTGTCTAGGATCTTGTCAATAAGAAATCTGCCAAAGACTAAATAATAACATAAGATAATAAAACAACATATTAGGTGAAGTTATAGATAGACAGACAGACAGACCGACAGATAGATAGATAGGTAGATAGATAGATAGATAGATAGACAGAAAGATAGATAGATAGATGAAATGCATATATTTAATAGGCTTCTTTAATTTTAAAGCACACGTACACACACACACAAACAGAACATTTACTCTTAAATAGCCTATATATGCTCTCTCTCTCCCTCTCTGTCACACACACTCACACACGCCTTAAAAACGCGAAGCGTTGTGAACTTACAGCATCATTCTGTATCGCTGCAATAACACACAGGCGGATATGTTCATCTTATAAAACGCGACGATCCTTCCACAAACACCGCTGAAAGTGTTTATATCCGCGTCTGAAACCCCCTTCATACGATCACAGACGATCCCTCATAGGAACATACAGGCTAAACATAAACTCTCTTCATATGATCACAGACACCATCATCATCATCTCCATCAGCACCATCTCTCAGCTGCTCGACGAGCTGAAGGAGTCGCACGGATATTCTGCTATCCTCCGTCTGTCCTATTAAAATCACAGCAGTGCTCGGGCTCCTCTCCTGTCTGCAGTCTGGACTCACCCAGCGCAAATGAGAGCACCTCACACACGCGCACATGAGCGCGCGCACACACACTCATAAACGCGCACGCGTCTCCAAGTCGCGTTTAGTCAGCCTCAGAGATGTCTAAGAAAATAAACTGCACCGAAACGTGCACGTAAGAGAGATTCTCACGGAAACAGGCTGCCTCTTCCTCACAAAAGCTTACCGGCTGAACCATATTTCCCGCCAAAATACCAGTAAGTACTGTTGTATCGCCAAATCTGACACATTTACATATACTTGATCCATAATTTATCTCTTTACAGAGTGAGGGAAAATGTATTTATTGGTCATCATTTCAAGGCTATAGATCAAAATAACCAAAAAGTGAAATCAAGGTAAAATCCCCTAAACAAATGAGTGATTTCATATTTTCACATGATTAATATATTATCAAAGTACAATATTATTACCTCCTAACATCGTCATGGTGCAACCTACAGCATTTAATTTTTTTCCTATGGAAAACATCCAGAAGAATCATTTTCTTGCTGTTGTTGACTGCAGTACTGCACATGAGGTCCTGGGGGCGCTGTTGCTCTCAACTCAGATTGCTGTTGCCTAAAAAATTCACTTTCTGGGCACCTTAAGCATCTGCCTGAAGAAGCTGTTTGAACACAATAGCTGTGAGCAGCATAAACAAACGGCCTCCCGTGACATAACAGCTGTCTGTTTAAATTCATAGGGGTCAGTGCACATCACACGCACCCGTAACTGCATTCAGTAAATGGGCGGCCCAGGATTTTCAGCTCCTTTCCGCATGATAAATCAGATTAAAGCTGCGTTCAGGAGATTTTCCAGACAGACGTACGCCTGGATCGATGGTCCTATTCCGACTGGGCTGCATTAACAGATGAGTTATGAGAGATTTCTGCAGACGCCACAGCTATGCAGAGACTAAACCTACAGGATCAGAGTCACTTAACACCTGAGTGTGTGTGTGTGACAGCTAACAAGCCTCAAGTTCTCAAACCGAACTCCCTGTCACAAGATGGTGGCATCTGTATCATTTAAGATTTTGAGCGATGTTTATAAGATTGAAAATAGAGTAACAATATTTCTCAGTGGCCATTTAATTTTGTGTGTGTGTGTGTTTGTGTGAGATGTCTGAGATATTATTTTTCACAACGCATTTCCTTGTGGGTTTTAGCCGTATATCCTCTTACTGCACACAGGTTTAATATATTCTGATATAGAAAATAAATAAATAAATACAAATAAAGAGCCAGATCACGTAAACTGTTAAGGCTATTGTAATATCAGTATCACTCGGTTACATGTTTTAATTATCAAAATTAAACATGGGTTTACTACAAATATAAAACATAATAGATAAAATAAAGTAATCACACATAAACATGTTTTTTCTGTACTAGCCATTCAGCTTCACCATGGTATTTGTGATTGTACTAATTGTAATCAATCTGATTGACTATAGCGATGCACGCATACAGAGCGCGTGATCTCTGTGACGCCCAGATCTACAAAACAGACCCTCTCACCTCTGTAATAAACACGGAGGTGTTAGTCCTGCCCGAAATGGTACATGAAGACTAGACAACTAGTCCCGTCTGAATAGGGCTATACAGTGCAGTTCGGCTAGGTATACATCCACGCTAAACTATCAAGGTGAAAGTCATCGTAGCTTGCATAGAATAGACCCAGCTCCCAACCCAACTTTGTGAATAGATTAACGGCAATATTTTTTTATTGCGCGATAAGAGTCTCACGTTAACGCTGATAACGGCCCACCACTAGTATATACACTGTATATACACTAACCTTAAAACATTTGGGGTCAAGAAGAAAGAATAAAAAGTTTTGAACAGTAGTGAAACAGTAAACTACTGTAACAGTAGTTCTGAACATGATTATCCATTTTAAATAAATGCTTCTCTTTTTAATATTTTCATGAGAAATCAATGAGAATCAAAGAATCCTAAACTATAAAGCAGCTCAGCTGTTTCCAACACTGATAATAAAACATCAGCATATTACAGTGATTTCTGAGAGGATCATGTGACACTGAAGACTGGAGTATTGATGCTTTGTTTCACAGGAATAAATTACATTTTAAAATATATTCACACAGAAAACACTTATTTTAAATTGAAATAA
>JAUYWG010000066.1:3850610-3869958 GCA_034779775.1 Enteromius afrohamiltoni | reverse complement strand
ATACAAATAAAATAGAATAATATAACATAAAAATAAAAACTATAGCAGCATTTATATGGGCATTAAATTATATTGACTAAATATGCTATAATATTAAATATGCTATAAATATATAATATCAATTATATTAATAGAAATATATAAATGAAAATATTTTTTATAATATACACTTTATGTGCTTGTATTTATATATATACATAATAAATGTTCACAATACACACAAACACACATACATATATTATGTAAACAAAAACTTTTATTTTGAATACAATTAATCGTGATCATTTGACAGCACAAAAATAATTACAATTTAAAAAAATCAATTATATATATATATCCTAGACCCTTACAACATATAAGCCTACTTCATAGTAATCCTTAATACAGGGATCACATTAAAGTAAATCTTAGAAAATGATAATTGAATTGTGGGCTGGATTTAGAATAAATTACAAACACTTGAGGGGCTATATCAAATTATCTCATAGTTTGAGACCCTTGCCATTGGGAAAACTACACTGGTGTAAAAAAAAAAAAACCTTTACCAACAGGGTGTTTTACACATGGACAGGGATCCAGCTGCAGGTCAGCAGGCGAAAAAACAAAGCTCTCAAAAAAGTGTTTGGAATGGATCATGGGGTTATTCGATTGATTTCCTTTAGGTAAATCCTCACATATCATCCCAATAGACAAACTCAGTCTAAAGACAGTTTAATTAAGAGGCAGATGGCAGCAGGGGAGATAATCCTGTAGAGTTTGATGTAATTCAGAGATGATTAAAAACCCATTGCTGCACTCCCCAAACGGAGCAACGGCCTCACTTTGACCACACTGAGGGCGCGAATCACAGACTCACCCACAGGCCCCTCCTGCAGCTGCACTAATCAGCTGGACTCATCTGGAATTTTCCATAAGAAAGATGGAGTCAGTGTTCCCTTGTGACCTGAGGAGGTACCTGGGAATTCTGTTTCTACATGATAGAGCCATTACAGGCAAATGTAATCAGGTATCTACTTGAATAATGGCGTGTCTTTGCTTTGTCTACACATTCAGCCATAATGTCCATATGATTAGCAACTCACGTGTGGGTCTATTTTTCAGGCAGGGTATTTATAAAGAATAGGTATTTAAAGCAGTCAAAGGATGGTTTGGATCCATCCCAGATTTATAATTATAATTTCGGGAAACTACAAACTATTAACTGTTTGTCAGCATATTATTGTTGAATTACTGACAGCGGTGATTTGTAACCTAATTCAATTCAGAACCAATTTTAGCATTTAAGTGCTTCATGATGAAAACCAACAAGAGTGTTTTGCATTTTACATCAGCAAAAATTTTGCACATTTTGGCACATTAAATGAGCAAGTTTGAATGTGGCACATTAGGGAAAAAAATATCAATTATTTCCCCTATGAATCAGTGAGTTTAAATAAAAAGCAAACAAAGCTAAACCTTTTTTTCTTCCAATAAAAAATAAAAAGCCCATTTTGCTTAGATTTGCCAAAACTCTCTTCAGTTACCTTCAAGCCCAAATTATCCTCTATTTACATTAATTCTATGGACGTCTACATATAAAATGCTGGCAAAAATTGGTTAAATTCGTCGTGACCACAATTTATGATTTATTTTAGTTTTAGTTAGTAAAACTTTATAAAAACAAGGGAACTAATTTGTACAATTTGCCCATGATTTACTTAAACAAAACTTAATCTGTGGATTTAACGAAAACAATTTGTGGCTACAGATTAATAAAACGAGATATTAAAAATCTAAATTCATGGCCACTATTTACTGAAACGAGGGAACAAATCAAATATATGAATTCAAAATTTTTAATCAAGGGATTGAATTCTTTATTTACTAAAATGAGGGAACACAATCTCAATTTGTGACCACGATTTACTAAAACGAGAGAACATATTTTAAACTTGTGGCCAAGATTTAGTACTGTAAATCAAATATATGAATTTATAATTTGTGACCAACGACTTTTTTTGTGGCCACGATATACGTACTAAATCAAGGGAATTGTTTCTTAATTTGTGACTATAATTAACTAATACGAGGGAACAAACTCTAAATTCATGACACTATTTAACTAAACTGAGGGAACACAGTTTGAATTTGTGGCCACAGTTTACAGAATCGAAGGAACACATTTTTAATTCATGGCGACGACTTATAAGACGAATAAATTCTTGAATTGTGGCTATGTACATTTCTAATGAACGAATAGAAACATAAACAATGACTCCAAGTTTCCCAAAATCCCAATTTTTAATTTTGTTTTTGTGCATTATTTCAGCAAACATAGTGGTGGTGTGCATTCTCTGAGAGTTCTGGTCACCGGTTTCCCATTCCAGCTCACATTACCGCCCTCCAGATTCATGCATGTGTGGCATAATCTCCAAACTCTCTCCGTTCCCCTCACCACCGGCTACAAATCTCCTTCCCAGCAGCCCCCTCACCACCGGAGAAATGTCTTCACACTGCCGCCTCTCAGAGGGAAAAGACTGACCTTGACGACAAGCCCCCCTCTTAAACGCAGATTACACCAAATCTTTCTCCAGCACACATGCTTCCAGAAATCCATTTTTCCACCTCTGATGGTTTTATATCTCGGTGGCAGCTATTCAACAACACAGGACACTCAGATTACAGTCAAATTTACTGTGAGGCAGCATAAACACTTCTTTATCTCATTAAGCATGCATGGATTCATGAACATGAATATTCAAACGTTCGTATGAATATTCAAAAAGTACCGCTCAGTTTCTCAACCTTCACTCTTTTCTTCTTTCTTCAGTCGCACACACACTAATCACATGCATAAACACAGGCGAGCGGGGTGTCTTTTGCTTCAGTTTTCTAACAATTACAATCAGCTTTTTCAGCAGAGATCTGCAGCGGTTCCCAGCATGCATCAGCACCTTGTGTTTGCAACTCTGTATGTGTTAGGGGTTGAAATGACGCTGTTCATCAGCACTGTTCTGATCTCAATTTGCTGTGATTGTAGGCGAGCACCGAAATTCAGCTGTCAGAAAAAGCAGCTATTTTAATAAATCACTGAAGAGCCACTGCACAGAAACCATCTGTCTGTGTATTAATATTACCAGTCAATCCTGACAAGGCTATACACACATTACTGACTGCAACATTAGCCCTAGTCTGCTCCCCTCATTTGCCCCAAGAACCACCCACTTGACTGACACGTAATACAATCAATCACCAGGTTTTTCCAGTATATGTCTATAGATTGGTAAATCTGAATCTGGACTTAACTCTGAGAAAATGGGATATAAAGATATTCAAACATGGTCGTTTGGTTGGTAGGATGGATGGGTGTTTTTTTTTGGATGGGTAGTTGGTTGGTTGTTTGCTTACTTAGATGGATGGATGGAGGATTTGATGGTTTGTTGGTTGGTTGGATGGATGGATGAATGCATGGATTGATGAATTGGTTGGTTGGTTGGATTGATGTTTGGTTGAATGAATGATGGATGATTGGTTGAGTTAATAGATGGTTGTTTGGATTGATAGATGGTTGGTTGATTGAATGGATGGTTAAATGGGACAATTTGTAATTAAAAAAAATATATTTTAGTAACAATTTTGATCTAGCCTTTTGAACATTCTGTTGACAATAAGAAACGTTGCCCCTTATTTTCTGATAACTCTTTATTGTGACCGTTCTCCAACAGTCATTCTGTCAGACTGCAAGTAACCTTACAAATACTTACTCTACTTATTTGTATTCTTAGTTGTATTCTAACTTATTCTACTCCTCACCTTACCAGTCTATTTCTACTACTGCTCTAGTGAGAGTAAGTATGTAGGTTCAACAAGCACGAGATAACATAATGTGTTACAGTGACCATCAAAATAAAGCAATTTCACTGTATTCATACTGTAGAAAGCCTAAAATCAGCTGTCAGTGTTTAGCGTAAATTTAACTGGATGTTTTTATGGTGTGTGATCTGACAAAAAGAGTCAAGAGAAAATGGAGCTGCTTAGAACATCCACAAGACTCTGAGCACCAAAAAACATCTTTCAAAAGAGGAGAAAGAGAGGCAAAGAGAATGGCCCAGCCATCTCATCTCACCCTCAGACAGAAATTGAGCTCCTATCTTTTCCCGTTTTTTTTTTTTTGAGGAAGAGATTCATACATGCAGAATCTAGCGTGTCGTTTGTCTTCAGTCATGCGAAATGCCGTCCGTCAGCTTTACTGCAGCCTGGTTTCCTCTCCGCACAGTCACGATAAATGATGGAGAACAGAAGCAAGACGAGGGAAAAAGAGAGAGAGAGAGAGAGGCAGGGCTGTAATGTTTCCGCACAGATATGGCTTTCAAATACTGGCTTATGGCTTGGAATTCATACGCCATCATTCAAAATGACAAACCAAAATAATACAAGGTTCATTTATACTGCTGCTCTGGACGGATCCTTTTTACCTCACGGTTTCCACCAGCTACGGTGGCGCAAAAACAGACTAGCGTAAACCTAAATATTTTACAACCAATTACATGGAAATAGGCATAAAAGCATGTTGGTCTTGCATAGTCAGAAGTTTGACTGTCAGCATAAATACTCCACAAAGCAGCTCATTCTAGCTTATCTCACTATTTTTTGCCTGTTGCTCATTGCTGTTCACTAATCATTATCAATCTTAAAAAATATAGACTTTCCATCTGAATTTAAATCTGAATGTGATTACAGGATCACTTTCCTCCTTGACTGCAGGTACAATGGAGAAATTGAAAATGTGTACAATACAATTTGGAGCATTAATGTGCAACATTACCATGCAGATAAATGTAGTATCATTTTTGTGCTGGTTTAGACAGCAACATATTAATTGAAATTCATTCTCTCACAGACTCAAAATAAAAGGTTATTTTTGACAGTCTATTAAACTATTAGAGTTTGCATTTTTGTTTATCGCAGTTGGCTAGTAGAATATTACCCACACTAGCCTAAATGTAGTTAAATCCAGTATAATGTGCTTTAAAATCTATGCTCCAGGTGCATTATGGGTTGTTTTGTTTCATACTTATAGGATTAATGGATGAGGAATGTGAATTGTATAACATGTTTAGCTTGGAATAATGAATCGTTGAGCGAATCATTTGGGAGTCATTGAGCAAATAATAAATGCATATCATAACAATTGTTTTTTGACCTTGGGAGTTGTTGGGGACTCCCAAAACCAAAAATATGTAACCTTTATAACCCATAACAGGGGTTATACAATTTAATGATAAACTCTCTGAACAAACAAATTCACAACAAAATTGACTTTATATCCATCAACAAAGCTTAAACAATCATCTCAACAATGGTCATTTTAGCCACCCAGTACTTTTCAAACAGGACGAACCGCTATAACCATGAATTACATAAAGCCAGCCAATCAGATTACAGCTCGACAGGCGGTGTGCGTGAACGACCAGTGGGCGTATCATTCGAAGCTGATACGTGTCAGTGGGCGTGTTTGTTCTGCTCCGGCTGGGTTTGTGGGTGCAGACACATTTGGACAGCTTTTGGTGGCCCTAAACGCTTCAGACGTAAGCCCTGTAAACTCCTACGGAAGCTGCTGTCTGTCAGATATGCTGACATCACTCACCTCTCTCACAGACTGTCAACGCGGCACCTCTTTTATTCCGAAATCAACTCTATTTCTTTTCTGGCACATTGGCTTTAATATGATTTAAAGTGTAGCTGCAGGAGACGGCAGTATACTGAGGAAAAATACCGTGCCAGCACTTACATAACATCACAGAAACACAAATCACTCGCTCTGTAGGAGAGGCTGAGTTGTACTCACGGGCAGTAAACGCTTCTCTGCTCTTTAGGATGGAGGCTGCTGGTTCACAGGGAATCGTGCAGGAGACCTAGACACGTTCTCTCCCGCGTCCACATTCCCCTTTCTTAATGTCTCCTCAGTGGAAAATCCCAGAACAGATGAAACTGCAATGAAAAAAACAGCAGAAGAGAATATTTCAGGATTAATGTTACGGTATGTCATCATTTGGGTGCATTTTATTGGATTGAATTATCTTAGAATACATGCATTTGATTTATTAGCCACATTTGCTAACAAACATCACTATTCATACTATTAGTCAAACTGAAGGTTAAGGATTTGAAGAAAAGCCGATAGCAACTACTGAAATTTGAAACATATGTCACCCCACTCGCTACAGAAATGACAAATTTACACACTGGTTCTAATGGGAGTCTTAAAAATGTTTTGTCACAGTGTTATTTCCAAATTCCATATTTTTAAACATTTTTGGAACAAAGCCTATTTCACAGCATGAAATTATATTTTGGATAAAATTATAGCTTGTCTGGAAATAAAACACAGTAAACATTGTGAAATTTACCTTGGCTTGGTAATATTTACCTTTTTACCGATTTTACTTTGTTTTCTTTACACAGAATGTCTCAAATTTCACCTCAAGATAAATTTGTGACAAAAATTGGTTGTGAAAATGACAAATGAGGTACATTTGTGAGTATCAGAATTCATAGAAATACTATTTTCATTGGTTTTATTTATTTCTTTTTAAACTATTAATTGCGATTAATCAGATCCGAAATAAACATATAATACAAATGCATATAAATGTAGCCTATATTTTGTAAATATTTATGGTTTTTATGTATACATATATATTTATATTGTTTATATTACAGATAAATATATTTAATAAATAACATATAGTCATAATAAATATACACAGTACCAGGGCTTAAAAAAATGTATATATATATATATATATATATGTATGTGTGTGTGTGTTTGTCATTTAATAGCATGCTTGCTATTATATTAACAAATGATAAAAAACAATTTGCATGTTTGTGTTATTTGTACATCATGTGTCTTAAAACCGAAAGTTAACCAGTTCGAGTAAAATTCGTTAAAAATGCGCTAATAAAATATTTTCTTGTTAAATGAGGCAAACAGCCGTGTAAGCGGAATAATGTACAATGTTGTCTTTGGCTTTTTCACTACGACCACATCCAGAGTGGTTTGTCCATCTGCTGTAGATGCTGATCTTTTATAGCTTGACGGATCAAAATATTGGATGTTTACGCCTCTGCAGGTTACTGTTATGATTCCCGGCCATTCTGCTCCGCATCCTTCAATTTTACAGCAATTTATCAGACGATTTGTCATAGAAGAAATATTAACAAAATAAAACCACGCTACAGTATATTCACTTTCATGAGATAGGTTTAAACTATAGCAATAGCACCTAGTTTGTTCAATTAACGAATTTCGTTTTAAAGTAATAATTGAAAGATATATATATATATTTATCATATCTGTGACTTTCGGTTTATGAAGCGCTCCTGTTCTAGACAGAGACAGCAGTAACCATGCCCTCTGTACCTTGTTATTTTATCTAAAGCACAACGTTTTGTTGATATTGTAAATGTACAGAAATAAATGTAGATCCTTTACCGTTTCGAATTATGTATTACTTTCACCTTTATGAGCAAAAATCACGGCGTATTTAAGTTTCTACTGAAAAAAGAATATGCTAGTGATCACAATGGCGCCTCCGTTAGGCGTCTAACAGCGCACATCTAATTAGGTTAAACATTTAAACTAACTTGTGATGTGCTTGCCTTGAACTGTTTTAAATATCTATAGGTTTTTAGCAAGTTGTGATGATTTGAGAAGGCTAAATTATTTAAGCATTGGCTGTGATCAACTCGCTGCGATTGTGAAGACTGTGATAAGTGCGTAGCCTGCCCTCGAAAGAAATGCTGCAGGCTCCCTGCTCAGTAGTTATTTGAGGCAAGCTCATCACATCGGAGAAATTGAGTCAACATGGCATTTGCACACACAAATTCATTTTTTTTGTCTTCCAAATTAATATAAGAAGAAAACGGTAAAATAACGTTATTAACCGGTTAATTGCAATTTCATATTAACGTTTCTGTTCAGAACTATTCAAATGTCATTTGTTTCCTGTGCACAGTACACACAGATATAGTATATCATGTAAACAAAAATTATTTTGGATGCGATAAATCGCTTGAAAGCACTAGTTTTATTGTAAAAAATATAAACGATTACATTCAAGATCTAATATCTGAGAGTAAAACGACAAAAAATGAAAACGCACTTTTTTTTTTTTTAAATAAAAATCAGGCCTCAAGCTGGAAAAACACCCACTAATGACTTGCACCTGATAAAACATGACAATCCCATAGACTTAGATTGAAACAAATACTCTAACCGTATCTATTGCGAGCAGAATGTCAGAGATTTTAATGCCTTAGCAACCACACAGCCCACCCTACCAACTGTGCTAAAAACCCCTTAGAGCAACTTAGCAACCTCATAGTGACCCAAAACAATCTTTTTTTGCTGTCAAGAAAGCAGTAATAATAAAGTCCCCCAAGAAATATTTCAGCGTCAAGCCTTTATTAACATCCGCTACGTATATATTTTAAATTAAGCTCCATTACACGAATCCTCTCATGGCTGCAACAGATGTGCCCGTTTCTCAAGGTTTAACAGCACTCAGTCTATTTTAAATGAGACCTATGGTATTATAACTCATAACCCTTCCGTTTGATTGGCTCTGCCGTGAGCGTCCACTGTTACTGATTGCCTCCGCTGGGAGGGTCACTTTGTCTCCTCTCGGCCACACAATTAGAGTTTTCCCCTCTCTGATTGGTCGTGCGGTGCATAATACAGAAGTCGCACACATGCTGCGAGAACATCTCGGCCACCCTTCATTTTCGGAGCGAATTTCCCGCTGCGGCTTCATCTTCACCTGAATCCCAGCAGCACACATCATCAGAGCCACTTCCTGTATTGCAGCTCCCTGCACGGTGGGTATTTTTAATAGCCCTGAATGTGCAGAATTTATATAATGCCAAAACTTGTTTATTTTAAATCGTCGAGATATCATTATGTCCTCTACTAACTTCACAAAACAAAAATGGATTAGCAATCTATCAAGGGTTACGACTCTCCCAAATGACAATTTTATGTTTAAATGGGCTTTTTGTGAAGCTAAAACACCCATTTAGCTTCACAAACAAAAGTTCCTAGGTCAAACAGCATTAATGTGCGCTGGAAAATTCATGCTAAGTTCAACAGGGTATCAATATCTCACTCTCAGCCACGTGAATGAAAGGAAATCTCATTGTAATGCTGAGAAGTATAGCTTTCCTTTAGTAAATAAAGAGCTGTTGCATAAAACACTCTATAACAGTAAAGTTAATGAAAATGCATGCTGCTTTCAAACAGAAGACTGTGGTAGCAAGCCAGAGACTACAACTAAATTATCTATGAAAATAGTCTGAATGGGTTTGAGAGAACAAAAGCTGGACTGAATTGACCATATGGGCATTTGGGCACGTGCCCAGTGACACTGTGTTTAAGGGGGCAACATGGGAGGCCAGAAAGATGAAAAAGATTGATAAACGATGGATTAAATACAACTCAGAGGACATATTATGGCTCATATTTTGCCCTTTAGGAATGGGAGTTTTCAGTTATTAACTTGCTGAGCAGCAAAACTAATATGAGCACAGTTTGAGATCTCTTCTAAAATTTCAAAAGCCAGATTATTAGAAGGAATTATCATTATATTTTTCTCAATTCTGGCCAAAATATATTTCAAATACATGCTAAATGTATGTTTTATATATATATATATATATATATATATATACTTTTTCTTCAAACTGAAAAGACCTTAAAACGCTCAGATGTGCAGGAAAATATATATGTCTTATCTGACGAATAATTCAATAGTTAAAAGTTAAAATACAACATAAATATATTTAGAAAAATATGTACATTTAAAAAAAAGGCAAAACATAAAAAAAATTTAAGTTACTAAAACTGATATATTTAAATATATTTTCAAATCTTATGTGTGTATGTGTTTGCTTTGCTATCAACCCTTGAAGTTTTAAAGAAACAGTTCCGCACAAAGCCATTTATAACAGAGGTTCCGGCCTGAAATTATCCTGTTCTCCATATCCTGATGTGGAAATGAACCTGTGACCCGCAATAAGATCAAAGAAGCAATTACGAACTCATAAATTTACTTGTTTGCAGTGTCGAAAAGTCGAGTGGCATGCTAAGAGCCAAACCATGATCTCTGGATATTGGAAAAGCAATCAAACGGAAGACTAATTAATGAGCTTTTGAGTTATTGCTCAACTTGACACGAATCCTCACGGGAATGGAGTTTAATCTAATGCTGAGATAAGTCATAAACATTCTTACAGACGGAAGATGCTCTCTGATCAGTCGGCACAGAGACGATTAAACGCATCAGGATATCAGATGTTTTAGGAGTTGGAAATGAAAGCTCTTGGGTTTTTTGTTAGTCAGAATGCATGTGTGGCCCAATAACTTTGAGTTACGATGACCAAAGGTCAAGCGATAGAGCAAATGCCAAGATTTTCTGTGAATAGGCTAAATTATAATGTGTTACTTGTCACAAAACAACTGCATGACTTCAGGAGTTTTTAGGCTATCCGAGATCTAGACTGAGTTTGTTTCTTTATTGTTTACAGGTTTATAGAAATGTAGCATTATATCATTCACCAATGGATCCTCTGAAGTAAATGGGTGCCGTCAGACTGAGAGTCCAAAGAGCTGATAAAAACAGTCTAAAACATATATAAATGAATATGCAGGTGGATTTTGAACAGGCCTTTTTTCAGTTATTGCAGATTATGGACTGGTATTTAGGGCAGAAACAACAGTTAAAACGTTTTGATGGATTTGTTTCTTACAAACTGGCAGCTTTTTGCAACAAACGCAACTTCTCTCCATCATAAAAAGACACGCCCCTTATTTCTGATTGGCTGCAAGTATGTTTTATGACATAGTTTGACACTGCAGTCAAAAGCATTTCTCAAAAATTGCTTAGTGCACCTTTATTGTGATGTTTTATCCGCATTTTCACCCATTTACTGCAGATGATGAAAAGTAAGTCATATGGGGTTTAGTATATATAATGACAGAATAATCATTCTTACGGTGAGCTGTCCCTTTAAACAGACACACACTCAGTGTAAACACACCACATCCTCATTGATCTATTTGACTGGATCTCTTTTAATTACTCAACAGCCTTATGAGCATTTCTGATCTCCCAGCTGTCCTCTGTGTCACGCACAGGAGAGTGATTACCACACACCTAGTGCCGACCATAGGCTGCTGAAATCAAATGACACAATTGAAAGGTACGGCGCAATATTTCGGCTTTCCGCCGCAAATGAGATCCTGTTAAAATACTGCAGAGAATTTAATTCCCCATCATTCCAGCTAACGGCCGCCGGCATTTTGCGGTAGGGCACATACTGTATGAGAATTACTCCATTCTTCTTCTGCAGTTACGGCCATCTATCAGTCCAAGCATAATTATTCCCTGGGCACCAGAAAGCTGACAGGCCTATTGCCGGCTCACTCTCCATACAATAGAGTCTAATCTTGCCAGTGAGCTGTGTGGAGAGGCGGCCTTCAGAGCCTGGCACACATGAATGGAATGGGGCGGGACTGGAGGCGGGGCTTACAGACAAGTAGGGGAGTGTTGATTGGGCTGTCAAGCTCTGTGGGTCGAAACTTACTATTAGATTCTCATTCATCTCAATGGCTCAGCTATTACCTGAGCTGTAAATATGACTAACCTGTCTGGAGCCACAGGAATGATGTCATGGTGGATGGCACAATCCCATGCCCTCAGTAAGGACTATCCTGCACTGTGACGTCAAAGCAACAGACAGTAAAAATTTTAGTCTATGCTTTGTAATGCCAACCTCAAAGTTTGTACACAAACTTTACTTTATAGTATGTTATTTAATGTGTGATTTATTGCAGACCATTTGAATTGTTAAAACAAGCAGAAGCAAGGTGATGGAAACCAAGGCAGGCAGGGATGAGATGACTGGGGTGGAGCAATGGGCGGGGTAAAGAGCCAAGGAAGGGTGAGTAACAACAGCAGCGTGTCTGAAGCCAGAACCTGTTGGCCTCTTGCCCTCCTCCTCCGGGCAGAAACATTTCTATTCACAGCTGACTTCAGCTCCCTCTGAACACCTGCCTTAGCGTGGCCGTGTTCAGGGGGAAAAAAATGACATCCTCTACTGTTACCTAAAAAACTCTGAAATCTTTCTCCCTGACAGGAGCCGTGCTGTGCTCTAAGCTCTCATGCTCGTCTGTTTGAAGCTCCACATTTTACATTCTCAAAGGGCATTTATTGCATGTGACACCTTTCCAAAGATTCTGTCAGGACTTTCTGTCAGAGCATTTTACATGAAATATATTGCTATAAGACTTGATCAAACTCACCACTGCAATGACGCTGCTGATGAATCTATTAAGAAGATGACAGATGACTCAGAAAGTCTGTTTTTCACCATTTCTACTAAAGAAGGGAGCTTTCATACAAAAGCTTTATTTGTGGACCATGTGTCATCTTTGAAAGCCAACTTTCATCATGTTTTTATTAAGATAGATAGATTTTTTGCGAGAATTGTGAGATGTAAACTCAGAATACTGCGGAAGCCTGTTTCCACCACTAAAATAAATATATAGCAACTTTTTATCTCACAATTCTGACTTTTTTTCTCAGAATTGCACGATACAAACTCACAATTCTGACTTATTTTATTAGAATTGCGAAATATAAAGTCAAAATTGTGAAATATAAAGTCCGAATTATGAATTATAAAGTCAGAATTAAGAGTTATGAAGTCATAATTGCGAGATAAAAAGTCACAATTGCAAGTTATAATGTCAGAATTGCAAGATAAAAAGTCAGAATAGAGAATTATAAAGTTTTAATTGTAAATGCAGGTTCGTTTTTGTGAAGCAGTTTGTTAATTTATTTTATTTGGGTGTCTGAATTATTCAAGTGAACCAGTTTGTTCCAGTTCAGAACTCATTGCAAAGTTCGATTTATTAATTGATTCACTGAAAAAAACAAAAAAATATATATTGTTATTTAGTGTAAATGCATTGTTTGAATTTAATATGACAAGCTTTGTAAACTACACTTTTAAAGCAACTCCTTCAACAGTGTCACATTTAAGTCGTTTTCTCTGCCAATGTTCAGATGAAAAACACATCTGAACACTCACAAAACATCTCACATCCACAAAACCACATTCGTTCATTCTTACAGTAATCATACTTCAGGTTTACTCCTGAATGGAAGTGATTTCTGGTAATTTTAATGTACCAAGAGGCTGAATTCGACCACGCTAACTAACACAGGAGATGGAACATGGAGTTCTGCTGTAGAGCTGCACACAATAGACACAATGTTTCCTGACGCTGTAGTGGTAAAGCAGCAGTAATGAGTCCTAATGTGATGGAGACATGAATCGAAACTCCCCTCTAGCCCACCCAAAACATCCTCAACAGCAGGCAGAGAAATAACCATTACTTGCATTGCAACCACCAGTGATGAGTGATGATTTAATTTAGTTTGTTCTGGGTTTTTTAATGTGGAAAGAATGCAATGCGTCACATTGGATACTGCTTATATCAGTTATACAGAGGCCTTCAAGACCTCAATAGTTTCTGTGGGCAACTGTAATAAAGCACATTTTTCTAAATGAAAACTGCAACGTAGGAGGTGGAAATAGGATTTGAGTAGCTTCATAATGTCTTCTTTAGTACTTACAGTATTAGATATTTCCAAATTCTAAACAGAAAGAGATTTGATATACCTTCAAACAAATCTTCTGCCAGCTTATTTCCAATTATAGAGTAAATTTCATGAGATTTTTCTATCTATCTATACTAGAACACTAGTATTTTCACCAGCTGAAAAATGTTTTCATGCTGAAAAATTTCATTTTTTAAATTGTTTGTGAAAGTTACAATCCCGTACATGACCAGATTTGAAACTTTTGCCACGACACACTTGTCAGCATCTGCTGAGACCCGAGAACTGCAGACAGACGGATACAATCAATTGTACTTCAGGAAATCCAATTCACCGAATTCCTTAAGTTCAACCTGACCTGGCTCTTTTCACAGCACTCCAAGCGAATCTTATGATTTTCTATCCATCAAATGCTCTATCAATGCTTTCTTTGGCATATAAATGCCCTTTTTCAAGCAGCAGCAATCAAATACTCAGCTGGGATTCTGCTTGAACTTGTATTGTAAGTCGTTGAGATGTTTTATCAAACCTGTAGACACGCATCAGCAAACCAGACACCGACTGTCTCGGTTCATGACACCTTCGGGCTAAATTTAGCAGGATTTTCAAGTAGAATATCACGACACCTGATGACAGACAGCCTTACAGAACCACAACATTACTTCCTTAACTTATAATTCAGACTTCTTGTGGTATAGAGCATAAAAAGTGTTTGTTTTTAGTGGCAACTGGCCTTGACTTATTTGTTAAAGCCAATGAATGCAGAACAGACAGAAGAGCCTGAGTACTCAAAAACAAAGTGCTTTGAATCTTATGACCTCAGATTTTGCAAAGTCAAAATCCACTGTGACGTAACCCCCCTACAGCACTTACTTCTGGATAACAAGATCTTCGGTTGAAAGTATACAGCCAGGGTGTGAGCAATCTCTTACTTCAAGCCATGGGGCAAAACGGGAAACAAACAGCATATCAGTGCATTGTGTGTATATTTCTTATGCTTCACAGCATGCTGATGGAGAAGGTTTGATTTAACCAGACCTTCATGACAGAGCTGTCTTGTCCAGTTCAGTGTCCAGTCACACTGTCTTAATTTCATTGGAGTGTGTGTGGTTTGGAGTGTGTATTGAGTCATCATAAATTTGGATGTGTAAACGATTCAACTTTCACTGCTGACCACAGATGAGCAGAACATTTGAGCTGACCGGGACGAAATGAAGACTCAAGGCTGAGAATGCTGCTGGTCTAGATGGTTCAGATGCTAAAATAATGTTTAACTTTTTAGGAACGTAACCTGGATTGTGAATTAAAATTTTATTTTTATTCTTAAAGGAATAGTTCACCCAAAATGACAATTCTGTCACCATTTAGTCACGCTCAAGTAGTTCCAAACCTGTATGAATTTCTTTGTTCTGCCAGTTTGTAACCGGGATGTTTTGGGTCATCATTGACTTCCATGACTGACTCTACATCTGTTCTTAATCCTATACTTAAACCAGTGAGTCTGTATTCACTTCAACTCTACAATTTATTAAATGATTGACTCTACATCTGTTCTGAACCTAAGAATGCTTATATGATTGAGTCTGTATTGATTTTAATCACTACATTTTCTCAAATGACTGAATCGATACCCTAACGATTGAGTCTGGATTCACCAGACTCTACAACTCTACAGATTGTCAAACAACTGACTTTATATCTGTTATGAACTTTAGAATACTCATATGACTGAGTCTAATTTTGAACTCTTACATTTTCCAAATGGTTGACTCTAAGATTCAAAACAGATATAAACTTAAATAACAGAGTCTAGACTCACTTTAACCTCTACAGATACTCAAATGATTAAGTCTGGATTAATTCTGAACTCTTCAGTTTATCAAATTCTTAAGACTACATCTGTATCTCAAAATGCTCAAACTTCATGTTTCCAGATGACTGATTCTACATTTGTTCTGAATCCTATACAAAAACCAGTGAGTCTGTATTTACTTTGAACTCTACAGATTCTCAAATGATTGACTTTACATCTGTTCTGAACCTAAGCACTACAATTGATCAAATGCTTAAGTCAACATCTGTTATGAATCGTAAAATTCTTAAACTTCAGTTTTCCAAATGGTTGGCTCTACATCTGTTCTGAATCCAGTGCTTAAACAATTGATTGTAGGTTTACTTTGAATTCTTCAATTTATCAAACGATCGCCTCTACATCTGCTCTGAACATTAGAACACTGACGGTTGAGCCTGAGTTCACCCTAAATGCTTCAATTTCTCAAACAGTTGAGTCTACATCTGTTCCAGACTTCACGATTGGCTCTGAAATCTGATAAGAACCCTCTTGTCACAGTCTTGTGTAGTTTCCGACAGACGAAGGCAGGACAGGTACATTTTCAATGCAATTTTAATCAAAGTGATTCAAAATACAGGCAAGCTACACAAACACAAAGCAACGTTAATAATCGGACAAAAGACAAGACAAACTGAACGGGCTTTTAAACAGGAAAACATTAGGGAGAAATCAGGACAGGTGAGGAGCACAGGTGGATCGGGTAACTAATCAACTAAACAAGAACAGGAAAATGACCAAATAAGGAAACACAGGAAGAACGAAAACGAAACCAAAACTAAGCAGTGACAGCAAACAAGAACATAAATGTTACATTACGCCCCCCTCCGGAAAGGTGCATCCTTGCGCTGTAAAGGCAGAAAAGAAAGTACATAATGAGGGAGGGGCGGTGGGTCCTTTGTCCCACACTGGCGGGACAAAGCACTTTACTCGCGCTGTAAAGGCAGAAAAGAAAATACATAATGAGGGAGGGGCGGTGGGTCCTTTGTCCCACACTGGCGACGGGTGCGAGGCCGAAGGTGAAGGCAGAGAGCCGAAAAGCCAGGCAGACAGTGAGGGTCCGGAGGGCCAAGGCGGAGTAAATGGCGCCGGCAACCAACGCGGAAGAGGGGCTCCGGATGACCACGGTGAACGAGAACCAAGGTGGAGCTGGAGGGAGGGAGGAGCCTGCCACAGCCGGTGGGACCGAGGGTCGAGGCGCAGCCAGAGGAGTGGAGTCCGGAGAGACGATCAAGAGAGAGGTGACGGCTCTGATGGTGGAGGCTTTGACGGCACGCTCTCAGGTGAAAGCTTTGGAGGTGAAGGCTCTGGTTTCGGGCTTGGCTTCATCAGCTGAGATGAGTGGATGCCCAGCCACAACACCTTGGCGATCAGCTGAGCGAGGGAGCCATGATGGTTGGCGATGCTTCGAGGAACTCCTTCCCATAAATCCAGACAGAGTGGACGGCTTGAATGTGAAGGAGTGAAGTAGCGCGATGGGGTCTTCCATGTGGAAAACATTTTTGGTTGGGTCCAATTATTCTGTCACGGTCTTGTGTAGTTTCCAACAGACGAAGGCAGGACAGGTAAATTTTCAATGCAATTTTAATCAAAGTGATTCAAAATACAAGCAAGCTACACAAAGCAACGTTAATAATCAGACAAAAGACAAGACAAACTGAACGGGCTTTTAAACAGGAAAACATTAGGGAGAAATCAGGACACGTGAGGGGCACAGGTGGATCGGGTAACTAATCAACTAACCAAGAACAGGAAAATGACCAAATAAGGAAACACAGGAAGGACGAAAACGAAACCAAAACTAAGCACTGACAGCAAACAAGAACATAAATGTTACACCTATACTCAAATATTCAAGTCTGGATTTATTCTAAACCATTTCTCAAATTATTCAATATATATGTGTTCTGAACACTATACTTAAATGATCACGCAGATTTAATATCTCAAACTATTGACTTATATAGTCAAACAATAGTCTAGATTCACTCCGAACTGTACAATTTCTTAAATGACTGACTCCACAACTGAGTCAACAATTTATCAGACAAAACTTTGAAATAATTACATCCTTGACTCTAAATTGGTCCTGAACTCCAGAACTAGTTATCAGAGAATTTGCTCTCAATTAATTATAAACAATACACTACTTTAATACTCAATCGATTACTCAAATGATTGAGTATGGGTCCTTTTAGAACTCTTGGGTTCTCAAGACAGTTGTCTCTTTATTAATTAATCTCAGTAAATTGAGCTGTGATCTAATTAGAACAGTAATATTCTCAGACATTTAAGATTCATTTTGAACTCTAGAGTTCACAAACATATGCTGTTTGGAGTACTAGATGAACCCACGTTCAAACACGCACACCCAGAAATATCTTTTCAGTGCGTGGGATCGCCTGTGAACACTAAAAAAACCCTTAAATTCACCCCATCTGAATGATTAATAAGGCCAGCAAATATTTTATCACAAATGCAGCAATTCTGAGGACTTGCGAGTTGTGCTCAGCAGCAGATGGCATGAGCTGCTGAAGGTTTTTATCATGAATATAAAGGAAAAAAAATGCTTGTGGAAGGAATTTAACTCCGCTCACCAGCAGAACGCTCTGAAAGTGCAGTGAAGTGGCTTTCTCCTCTTTCCTTCAGATGAATGAGCAGTTAGACTCATTGGGCTAATCGAGAATGAGAGAGAAAAATGAGAGGAGAATGGAAGCCTCTAGAACCTCCTTCATCAAAGTCCAGTTTGGACCACAAGCCCATGGAAATTATAGCCAAGCTTATACAGACTTTCAGAAAAGCCTAAAATAAATCCAAATTATTATGTTTGGATAAATGAAAGTTCTTATTGATGTAGCTCTCTTGAAAATGAAAAATGGCAGTTGAGGTCAGACCAGCAGGAATCTCATAACTCATATGATCATGATATGATTTGAATCGGTGTTTAAGCAGAAGCTCAGGAGTCAATCCTCGCTGTTTGAATACCCTTATCAATGCCCTAGAAGTGAAGACAAGAGGATTGTGCGCCGTGAAGGGCCAGCGGTGCTGACAGCAGGCAAATAACGGCTCAGACCAGCCATCACCCCCCGAGATAAAAGCTGCCATTCAGAGAGACTGACACACCAAAGAATGTGAATTCAGCCATTCTAGTACCCTCCAATGTACAAAAGACTTCATTTATCATTCTTAACACTCTTAACAACCTCTAGACAGAATCAAGACGTTCCTGGAGGACTTTCCGCTAAGAACCACCTGATGAAAGCTTACTTGATTCATTATAATTCTGTATTTCTGTATCATTTACAGTAATTCAATTACAGACATAATAATAATAATAATAATAATAATTCTTATAATGAAAATGTTAATTTTAAATAAAAATGAAATAATAAAATGAATGCAATTAAATAAGATAATTAATTATATATACATTTTAAATATAAATAATGAATATTAAAACACAAACCTAAAAAACAGCCAATTGATTTAATAATTTTGCAGTGTACATTGATATTTAAGTCATTGTTTAGGAAGTTCCAATGAAATGTCTATAGTTGCCAATTTAACCAAAAATGTTATTATTTAAAAAATATTTTTAATGCTGTCAAATGATTGCCATTAATCACACCCAAAATAAAAGTGTGTGTACTGTACTGTGTATATTTATTTTATATATTTATATAAATACACTCATACTGTCATGAACATACTGTATCTAAATTGCGTCCTATGCTTTCAACCTCAAATGCAGAAAGGTTAATTCATGCGTTTATGACCTCGAGATTAGATTATTGTAATGCTTTATTGGGTGGTTGTTCTGCACGCTTGATAA
>JAUYWG010000066.1:3839788-3850084 GCA_034779775.1 Enteromius afrohamiltoni | reverse complement strand
AACACACTGATACACATTTATTAATCAAATCCGTTAAAGGATTGTTAGGCTGCATTAATTAGATCAGCCGGAACCAGCGAAAGCTGGAGTGCCATCCAAAGCTGTGCTGGCACATCCAGCTGATCGTGACACATACAGTATTTATTTTGAAAATATTTACATGCATTTACATGTATATATTTATATTTATATAATATATGTTATTACACATATTTAATATACAAATATAATTTTTTTCCTTATTTATATTTATATATGCATAATACATACACAGCACACACACATATATTATAGAAATAAAAACATATTTTGGATTAATCTTTTGACAGAACAATCGTTATCTTACAATTAAATAAATACAAATCAATAAAATTTACTACATATATAAATATATAAATTATTTTAACGTGTACAACTGATATATAAAACAATATAATATTTGTTTAATTTGATAAATCGGTAAAAAGTTACCATATCTGTTATATATTATGGCTTATCACAATGCTTTTGTGCTAGATGGCTGTTAGCTGGAAAATAGCTCTAAATGCTTTTTAAATACGCTGCATGGACATGTACAAACCACACACCGAGTTTTTCAAGCACACAGACAAATGAAGGGCTGAAGAGCTGAGAGAACAGCTGGGAAATGTTCTTTTTTTCACCGGAATGTCCTTCAGAACACAGCGGCTTTCTACACTACCGCAGCAGGAAAGCGATTGCAGAGTCTGCGTCAAATCAGAACATCCATTCATCACAAGCCGCGATGCTGAACACCCCACTCTGCTCTTAACGTCCAGAAAGACAGGAGCAGCAGCTCCACAAACACACACAATACAAACGAAAGCATATTTAGATGCTCTGCTGAGTAATTCTGCTTATTTCAAACAAATTCATGTGTGCTGAAATGCTGCAAGATAAAACACCAAACAGGAATATTTAAAGAGATCCTGGGCACTCTTTAACAACCAAATTGTTTTTACCATGAGTTTATAAATCTTTTAGTATCACTATGAAAGATTATAGAGGACTAAATAAATAAAAGACTTTTGTAGTAATAGGATCGCTTCATCATAAGTCATAATTCATGAAAAATCTTGAAATCTGCCATGGCTCTTTGTGAGAAAAGTCATAATGTCTGCTTTGTAAAATAATTACTCTTCTGATTATGATTTTTTTTAAATAAATATTGTGACTCAGAAAATGGCATTAATTTTTGGTTCATGAATCAGTTCTTGCATTCAATTTGCTGATTCAACGATTCACTCATTGGTTCACTGATGTAAAGTATTCAGGTCTTGAGGTCAACTTATAGAATCAATGATTCACTCATTGATTAAGTTTAAGCTGCTGACTCAATGATTCACTCACTGGTTGAATTTATTCACTGGTTGAATGAATCAAAGTTCTTAACCATTTCTTAAGTTCAACTTCTTTTTGACTCACTGAGTCACTCATTGGTTCACTGAATCAAAGTAATCAGTTCTTGCGTTAACATATTATCTTGATTCACTCACTGGTTCATTGAATCACAGTGTTGAGTCTTGAGTTTAACTTATTGACTTACTGAGACACTCATTGGTTCATTGATTCAGATTAATCAGTTATTTAGTTCAACTTATTCACTCATTGGTTTACTGAATCAAAGTAATCAGTTCTTGAGTTCAACAAATTGACTCAATGATTCACTCAATTGTTGCATCTTGAATCTAAATAATCAGTTTTTGAGTACAACATATTGACTTGAAGATTAATTTATTAGTCGACTGAATCCAAGTTATAGACCCTTGAGTTCCATTTACTGACTCAGTAGTGTAGTGTTTAGTTGAATCCCAATAATCTGTTCTTTAGTTTAAGTCACTGACTTTTGCTTCAGTAATAAGTGAATAAATTATGGTCTGTCATCACATAAATCTATCATATGACTTCAAAAGACTTAATATAATAATTCATATGGACAACTTTTATAGTACTTTATGGTGCTCTTCTTGGGTAGCCATCTCTTTACATATTCTCCAAAATTACACAGGTTTGTAACAACATGAGGGTAAGTAAATAACAACACAGTTCTCATTTCATTTGTTTTAACTCAGTCTGTCACCTCAGGCACTCAATAAACATGAAAATCAATGGAATTGCCAACCGCTGCACAAACTATTGAGTGGATTGTACAAACAACAACGTTCAGGTGGCGCTCCACTATCTGCCTTTAAACAACTAGTCTGTTTTTGTCTGTCATGCTCACAGATGAAGAATGGACGACTAAGCGACTGCCTCTGACATAATAAATATCATAACGCAACATAAAATATCTCCAACGCAGTATTATGGAAATGTGGTGGCTTGTCATTTTTAAGCACTGCCGGGATAAATAGTAGAATTTATTTTAGCCTTTTGAGCATCAATAACACTGAACAAGATGTTATCTTTAATGAATTCCCCTGATGGAACATTATCTTCCTTAATTACAGCAAACAGAACCTGTTCGTCAACAGAGCAGCATTTTCTGCTTTTGCTATAGTGGAAATTAGCAGCGGATTTCTTACAGTAGAGCTCTATTTATGGACTAAATATCATTTTTGCCCTCAAAATGATTTGTCCCAGTTGACCCAGTGGAGGTCAAGTATGTATCAAGTGCGTTTGTGTAAAATAATTACATCCATCATTCATTTTCTGGCCTCTAAACGTGGTGGGTGGATCTAAATCGAGCCCCTGGGCCATGGAAAGCTCTCAGGACCAAACGCCACAGATCTTGGTCATTTCCATAAGCCTGATATCCAAAAATAGACTTCACGAACCAAGGTCAGTTATACTAATAGATCAGAACACTGCTTTATGAAGACTATCAGAGTGCGTGTCCTGTACACGTGTCTTCTCTTTTCTAAATGCGCAGGAGTTTTTGTTTATTCTGATCAGCAAATCCCAGTATATCAGACAGCAGAGTGTAATCTGCGCATCATGAAGTCAGCAGTCGTGTTTGACCTTCATACACACTCTGAGCATCAATTATCCAGGCTGCTATTGATTTTTCTGCTGCGCTGCTCTGCTCTCTAATGCTGTCAGGACCGTCTGAAGAAATCATCTGTGCAGGCTGCTCCACGCTCAACAAACCGCCTCGGTTCTGCACTGAATTATCATAAAACCAACAGAACTAGACCTTAGCATACATAGATTGATCATATTTAATTATAATCCCTACAGATTTCAACAGTATTAGACTTTATAGAATATATTCTAGAATATAATTAAATATTAAATATAAAGTACAATTCAAATTCTTAGAAAACAGAACTCAACACAATGAAAACACTTAAGTGATGATAATTAAAACCTATTTAAACAGAATTACAATATAATCAAGTATAAATATAATTGTAATTGGTAGAAAAGTACATAGAATTAAAATGAAATTGACTTAATCAATCAAAACGAATGAAAATGAATATAGAGGTTACCTTTTTGCAATCTATTCTATAATTAAAATTCTCAAAAAATGGACTTACTGTGATTGATAACAATGAAACTATAGATTTAAAGAATTACTGTATATTTCAAATATAATGAAATATAAACAATTATAATAATGAATTAAACAAATGGACTTGAACCAAATTTGACTGGACATATTTCTAACAGAAATAGGCTTTAAATATAATCAGTCAAGTAAATATAATAATATATAATATAACTGATCATAAACATATAATGAAAAAGTAAAATAAACTCAACATATTTCAACAGGATTAGACTTTTAATATATTCAATATATATAGTACTCAACAAAAAATGCACTTAATTATAGTTAATTTGATTGTATTTTAATAAAATTACTTGAAACTGACAGATTTCTACAGAATTAGACTTAAATATACTCAAGTACAATTATAATTCTTTGGGAAATAGTTATGGACTTAATCGTCCTTAACAGATCATATTTGAATACAATTATTACAAAAAGTGCACATTTCAACAGAAAAGACCTAACCAATTTGGAATATACACAGTATATTTTTTTGGAAAATATACAGAAATTAACAAAAATGGTTTTAACTATACATTACTGGTTATATTTAATGAAAGTATGATAACTGATCATATTTCAAAAAACTGTTGTTAGAAGTCCAATTAGGCTAAACCTTGAAATATACAGCTTTTTTGAATAAAATTATTACAAAGTCTGACAAATTTGCTATCATCGTTGATTGACCTTAACTTAAAAATAAATAAATAATATTTTTTATTGATGAAAATTGGATTTGATTGAATCATAATTTTAATTATCATCATTTTCATTTAAATCTTATTATTATTATAAATAGTTACAGAAGTTGATATAATATTAAATAATTCATCTCTGTTCTTGCATGTGTTTGGATCTTCACTGAGCAGCACAAAACCTTGCAACAAAAAGGCAACTCATTTTACTTCAATAATCTGGCATGAGAAATGATTTTCGATGAAAAAAAAAACACGTCTTGAAGAACTTGATTTTATAAATCAGGAAATGACTGAATGGTAAATAAAAAAGCTGGATAGTTGCATACCCGCATGAAGTCAGGTGATTGAAAGCGAGGGACTGAAAAGCAAGAGGGATTTGTGACATCATCCGAAAAGGAAATCTGTTTCAGAGGATGAGCAACTTATAACATTCTGATGAAAAACATTACAAAGATAAACATTCTCTTTTTTGAAAAAACGCGCACCAACGGGTTGCTCACAATGACACAGAGAGCGTACGTTGCAGAAGTAAACAGGGTCAATTTTGATTGGTTGACGTTAACATATAATATTTTGTCACCAGCATACTTCTTTTATTCTATTATTGGGTTTTGAATGTGTTAAGGAGACAGAATGTTTACCCAGCAGGCAGCGAAGCCCATAAAAATCACTCTATATTCCTTAGAGCTCATTGTTTTGAAGGTAGACACGCTGTTGTGTTACTCTCTGATATTTACGCTCCAGAGGTTTATATTTATCTCAATATTTCATGTTTCTCCCTGCATGGAAGCCACCATTTTAAAGCAGCGCCTCATATATGACTCCACAGACGCATATAAGCAAAAAATGTCTCCCGTCTAAAATGTCTTCTGTTTGTGGTGTAAACAGCTCGGCTGTCAGGTAAACATCTCACAGACAGCTGAACAACATTTCCCACCATCACAAGCACCAAATCTCTCCCCTCGTCTCGTCTCAGGACAGTTTTCTTTGATGTCCTTCACTTAAAGTACAATTACAATGTCAGATTGTAATATTATGTGACTTTGGTATCATAGCTAGTTTACACAGTCAAGCATAAGTAATTCAAAGACTTCCATTGTATGTTTTTGTGTATACTTCCTGAAGCGTTTTCATTAGTGTACCGTGAGATTTTACAGCCAATAGACTGCCCTCCGTCTCTCTGCTGTTGCTGTGGAAACCAGGCGAGTACGGGGGGGAGGGTGGGGGGTGGGGGGGTACATGGGAAATTAATTTATATCTCTCAGCTCTAGGATCACTAACTGATCCGCTGCTCAGATCGGAATTAAACTCATGCTGCACATAAAGGGCGCCGTGGATCAGACAGAGAGATGAGAAAGAAATGAGACAAAAACATGTATTTGTATGTATGTATGTATGTATACGTATAGAAAAAGAGCTAGTTTTCATTCATATATTCCACTGTGATCGAATCTGCCCTAGGGGAGACAGATCCCAATGGAGATGTCTTTAACATCTCAATTGTTTCTCATAGACGGCGATGACATTAAATGGAGAGCAAATTGAGGCTGGTGACTCTTAATTGTTCTTCTAGTGATCTTAAATGTCTCCTTTAGCTTTAAAATAAAAAAAGCATTTCTCTTCGAATCAAATTATTGATAAATTATTCTAAAATGCCCCTGTTTGTGTTTCAGACATGAAGGATACTGCCCTGATAGCACATGTACATCTAGGAGACGTCTATTTGATGTCTGCGTTTACATCTGCAAGACGTATTATTTAGGTTGTTTGCTAATCTGCAATACGTCTATTGGACATTTCCTTTTAGATGTCTATTAGATGTCTTTAAGATGTTTATGATTTAAATTGTATGTAAAACTGACATCTGAAAGATGTCTGCCAGACGTTTTTAGACAGCTGATGCTTTCCAGATCAAGAGATCTTTAACAGACATCTTGCAGATGTATGTGTGCTATCTGGGTTCGAATTGTGCGGTTTTGTTGTGTGCTATAACTTTCCTAAGCAATCAAACCTGCAATTTTTTTTCTAGCAGACAATTCAAGAAACATTTTAGACTATACTAGATGTGGGAGTAAACTCTTTGGACTTAGTAACGCTATAGAACACCTTAGCAACTGTATCTTGTATCTGTAACATAATAATATGATAATGGAAAAAGTAAATGGCTTTGCACACAAAGTCTGATATTTTCATATTTGTCATCCTTTCCTATCAAAATGCTTGCCACAGATGCCAAAGAGCTGAATTTCGAAACTTATCCAATTTTTTTATGATGGACAAAAGTTTTGGAGGCAGTATGTAAACGTGATTGACACAACATGGGGTTGAATTAAATTTAAGCATGCCGACTCAAAGGAAATTGGCGTTAACACCGATAAAAGTTATCTTTTCAATGTTATTCTGAGTTTTTGTCCTAACTAGCCGCAACGGTCGAAAAACTCTATTTCTATTTCCGCAATGTCGCGACTGGAAGAACAGAATACAAACTATATGGCAGTGGATAATCTCATGTGATTATGTGCTTTATTCAAGGTTTAACATGTCCAATATGAGTTTAAATATCATATTATGTGACCTTATAGCCATACTGGTAGCAACAACAGACAGTTTACCTTTTTGAAAATAAATAAAAGCTAAGAAAACTGATAACATGATAATAGAATAGTAACAGCCTAGCAACCACTTTGAGCATTGTAGCAAGTCTGACAACATCCACTCAGGATACTTTATCAATGGAACAGTAAGACCCTGCCAACCAACCAGAAGACTGTAGCAACCATATATAGTATCGGTGCAATAACACGATTATAGAATAGCAACAGCCTAGCAACCGCTTTGAGCACTTTAGCAACTGTATAGCAACATCTACTCACAATGCTTTGTCAATGGAATTTTAAGACCCTGGAAACCAACCAGAACACCTTAGCTATAACTATATATGTAGTAAAATAATAAAAAATGACTCATTATGAATGGAAAGGTAACACCCTGGCAACCATCCAGAACCCCCTTAGCAACAATACAGTATAGCTGTACACTTAAAATGACTCAGAATGTTTTAGCAGCAGGACAGCAGCACCCTAGCGACCACTCAGAACACCTTAGCAACTGTATGGCAGTGCATTAACAGCCACTCAGAACACTTTAGCAACAGAATATTAACACCCTAGTAACAAATAGTAACATTTTGTTTAATTTTGTTTCAAAATCAAGTTTTTTTTTTCTCTTAAACACCAAAGAAGATAGTTTGAAGAATATTGATGACCAAACAGTTGCTGGTAGCCATTGAATTCCATAAAAAAAAAAAAAAAAAAAAAAGTCAATGGCTACCATTAACTGTTTAGTCATCAACATTCTATAAAATATATTTTTCGGAGTTAAACAGAAGAAAGCCACGCATATAGGTTTGGAACAACTTTAGGGCGAGTAAATGACACATTTTCTTTTTTTAAATTTTTTTTATATCCCTTTCAATAAATGTAACTGAACTGTTTTAAGCAAGGTTCTACTGAAGCTGCAGAGAACCTCAGGGTGTGTCAGAAACTATTGATCACCCATAAGGACGGAGTAACAACTAAAACCGCTCGGCTTCATGATCCGAGGATGCACTTTACCAGATCCATCCGCTCTAATTTTATTGATACTCATGTGCTGGACAAACAGGATGCAGAAAAAAAAACTATAAACCCAGGGATGACTGCAGCGGATCAATGTAGAACAAGATCATTATCGCCGGATTCCACAACCTTGAGAGCCACAAGACCATGGTGCACTAAAGCAATCCTCGTAAATTGTTATTGCTTCCTACCTCTATAATACACAAACAGCTGAATGACATCAGAGATGAAGAAAAGGGATGAGTGTGTGTATATGTGTGTCCTGTAGACATAAGTCTTGCGAGGTCGTGTCTCAAACAGGCCAATTAAACGTAGTGCCCACACTCTGAGCTTTGCTATTCAGACGGATTCGGTATTAATCACCAAGCTAACAAATCTACTCCTACCCTTTCTGCTCCGACGCCCCCTCTTAAAGAAACACCGCACCAACAACAACAACAGCAGCCCTGCATCTCCGCTCATTTAATCCCACCAATCACAGCGCTAATGATAACAGTTGTTGACAGTACTTCCGGCACCTCAACTTCACCTTTGTGCATTATATTTAATGAAAGCCCCAACATTACTGAAAGAGCAAGAAAACCTGTTAAATCCTCTCTGAGATTACATAAACATGTGAACACTGCTGACAAATATGAAGTCTTCATTTGTTAATTCTTTAAAGTATAGTGTTAATATGATCAAATGCGCTCATTAACGGAGGGTCTTTGATTATACAATGTTAATGAAGACAAGATGAAAAAGAAGTATACACGCACACACACATATATATATATATATATATATACACACACACACACATTAAACAAAATACATTTAATAAAATGAATTATTCAGAATGAATACAAAGCGAAAATGTTTTATTTCACTTTCGGGAAAAAAAAACTATTTAATTAGACTCAAATGAATGAAAATGACACAATGAAATATTGACTAAATTTGACATTTAAAGGCGAAAAAAAAAAACACTACAAAACACCACAAGCACTTAAATCTACATCCTACACCTGAAAAACTCTTAAAGCGTACAACCTAAATCCTGAAGATAAAATCTAATGCTAAACCCATGGCAACTTATTTTAAACCTTTAATCCTCATTTCAAAATTCCGGTATAACCTAAACTGAAACTTTAAAGTCTTCCATATAAATCCTTATAAGACTAAAACTAATTCTAAAACTTAACTCCTAAGCCTATAAGTCTCAATCAAACCTTTAATCTTTAACTTTAAACCTAAAACGAATTCTAAAAAAAATAATTCTAAAACAGCAATATCTTTGGCTGTTGTACGAGATATTGCTTGCAATGTTCTTCATTATCACTATGAATAAAAAAGCATCTACTAAATGACTAAATTAAAAATCCTACAACCTAAAGAATAAATGTAATACTAAATCATATTTAACTCTGAACCCTAAAAGCCTAAACCTTCAAAACTAAATGACTATTTTAATTCTATGCCTAACCTAAATCATAAAATAAACCCATAACTCTCCAAAACCTTAAACCTCAATCCTAAACATATGAGAGATGGTGATTAAAAAAATTAATGTAAAACCTGAACTATAAATCCGACCTGATCTCACAGCAATTCGTACAAATTTTACAAAGTGGCTAATTTGTACAAATTTGTACGACCTCACTCACATGATTTCTTCTAAATCGTACGTATTTTACGAGTTGCCAAGCCGTATGAATTTGTACGAATGACCTAAACTCTGCCCATAAACCTACCTGTCACAGGGTTTTAGACAAATTGAGTGAGGCTGTACGAATTAGTACGAATTTGGGACCTTGTACGAATACATACAAATTGGTCGTGAGACTGTGTTGATAAATCCTACAACCTACACCATGGACATTAAATCTAAATCCCTATCCCGTAATATTCAACTTTAATCGCCAACAGCACAACCTAAACCCTAAAAGATCAATTTACATCTAACACTAAACTAAGTTAGAAACACAGCTTTAACACCAAACTCTAAACTGCAAAGCCTAAAAAAACCTTTACACTAAATCCAAACCCTGTACTCTTTCACGTCTCAAAGCAAGAATATAAACCCTCTCTTATCTCTAAACCACAAAATCTAAACTTCTAAACACAAGACTGAATGTAACACTAAACCCTTAAATTATCCCCAAAATTGTGGTATTGTTGGCTTCTCGATTAAAAGATCCTACAAATATGACCTTAAACCCTATAGCATTTATAACTTTAAACCATAAACTTGCTGCAAAAAGCTGCATTTAAATCTTAGAATGTAAATTCTAAAACAAAAATTTTAATTTAATTTAAATTTAATGTCTAAATCCAAATGCCTTAAACTCCATAAAGAACATATAAAGAAATAAAAAAAAGTCATCAAGTCTAAACTTGAAGTCCAAAACAGACTAAATCCTTCAGAACAAATCCCAAGTCATAAATAACATTTACACTCTAAAACCTGAACATACCTGCCACT
>JAUYWG010000066.1:3812255-3835980 GCA_034779775.1 Enteromius afrohamiltoni | reverse complement strand
AAAATATATGAAAGTCTAATGTTTATCAGTACATTACAGAAAATAATAAACTTTATCACAATATGCTAATTTTTTGAGAAGGACCTGTAATTCTGAAGTTGTAATAACCTATATGTATTAAATTAGGTTAATTGAAGTGTTTTCATAAAAAGAATAAAATTATCATTACACTGATTGTTAGCTCTTTTTTATATTATTCAAAGGTACATCAGCTGCAAGCTTATAAGTTTAAAGCATATGATGAAGAGATGAATTAAAGACTGCCGTCCGTGGAGACATTTAGTGTAGATTACAAATAGAGAAAAAATTTGTATATTAAATGTAACCCACACATTTAACTATCATGTGCTAATCACTCGTTGATTTATTTTGAATAATTATTAGGTTCATATTAATGGTTGGTACATGTTTCTGTAAACCTTTTTGCTTGAAACGCTTCTTCCAATACATTTTTAGACAAATGTGTAATATTCATGTTATAGAAATCAAAATTATACTCTGCAAGAGCGGTAAAATTTAGATCATGTGACTGATGAGATAACATTCAGGATTTCTGATTTTGGGAGGAGAATCATCGCAACCCCTGAGCTAGAACAATATCTGGTTAAAACACATTTTGTTAGTTTAAAAGCTCAAGACACAACTCAAATATGCTCTTAGCCTGGTTTTAACATGTTCTTAGCCTAGGTCTCTTAGCTTTGACTTTTAGCCATGCTTTGTGCCGTCACATTTTGCATTAGAGTCGTTGCAGCATGCCACGATGAGAAGAAAACCCATCTAGTCTCATTATTTCTGTTTCTTTAGTTTATTTTCTTTCTGTGAGAGTTTAGTGCAAGTGAAGTTTTGCCTGTCATGATGAACTGGTGAATTTAATATAAATTTAGATCTCACTGAGGAACTTCATGCGAGGGTTAATCAAGTGATTGATGGTACCAAAATAAAGCCAACAAAATACAGTACCAACATTTCTCTTGCTGTAATACTTACTCTTTTTAGTTGAAGAGATCTTGAGACAAATACCAGCAGTTGCAGCTCCAAAAACATAAGACAGCAAAGCTATTCCTGCTATAGCACCTGGAGACAGACCTGTATCAGTAATGACAAAGACAGACAGACATCAGCACTATATAACCTGAGTAAAGATCTGATACTGTAATGATAAAGACTGACATTATAATTAATTTATCTGATCTATAACAAAAACTATTATAAGTTTTTTTTACAGTATCATGTTACAGTATAAGTTACATTATGACATCATAGTTCATTGAAGTTTGTTAAGTTAAAGGGAGGTTTCCTCATAATGAGTCTTTCCTGTCACAAACTCAGTCAGCTGATAAACAGTCATCACTTTAAAAGTAATGACTTAAGCCGAGTTCAGACGGCACGATTTTCAAAGTAGCCATGTCACAGATCTTTTCACACTGCATGACTATCTGGAATATCATTCAGTCACTGCTGTGTTCACACTGCATGATAGATCGGTGACAGGGGGTTTCACACTGCATGACTTTACAACAGGAAGAATCACCAACAATGCCAAACACATGCGAAAAGTGACGCGGAAACAACACAAGTTCACGTGTGCAAGACCGGAGTTCTCACGTGAGACTGAGATTATTATTTAAAATGATAGCAAGCAAAAGAAGCTTGTCATACAAATTGCAAGTGAGCTCATTTGTAACGAAAAGAAGATTATGGACGAGGATAATTACCTTCTATACATTCATACATTGTCCCGCATATTCCTGCTGTTCCGGATATTGCTCTCTTATTAGCTGTAAGTAATCAGATGTTATTTATGCCGAGTTCAGACTGCACAATTTTATCCCTGATTCTGACTCACCGACAGGTTTTGAACAAGCTCTTGAAAATCACAGGCAAATCTGTGCTCGTGTACACGAGTGACAATCACACAGTGTGAACTATCAAAGACGCGATCTGAGAGAATCGCTCATGCGTCGCCGACACCCGTGAGATATTTGGTGTGCTAAATATCTGGACCTGTCTGCGATTTAAAATCATGCCATGTGGAATGTATTCTGACTGAATAACATCGGCGATTACCTACAGCCAATTAGAGAGTCACATTTAGGGCAGCTGGAAGTTTTTTTTGCTTGCTATTATTTCTAAAAATAATCCTAGTCTCACTTGAGAACTGTGCGGTCTTGCACAACAAGTGATGTTGCGTTGTTTTCATGTCACTTCTCACATGTATTTGGCAGTGAGACAAAGTAGTCTGCGATTCTTCCTATTGTCATGCAGTTTGAAACCCCCTCTCACCAATCTATCATGCAGTGTGAACACCGCAGCGACTGAATGCTGCCCCAGATAGTCAGGCAGTGTGAAAACATCTGTGATGCGATTTCTCAAAACCTGTCAGCGAGTCAAAATCGAGGGTAAAATTTACTAAATTTACTATTACTCACCACTGACAGTAAGAATGAATCTCTTGTTTATCATCTGTTGGCTCCTGCTGATCGTCACTCTATAAAGTCCAAAATCTGTGTTTTTCATATTGTTGATGGTCAGAGATCCAGTCTTATCATTCAGCTGCAGTCTGTCTCTGAATTTCTCATCATCAGTAATATACACTGTTGAGCTCTTGGTCTCTATATCACTCTTAGCTATGAGTTTTCCTTCTCCTCCAAACCTCCACACTATCAGCTCATCTCCATGTAGTTCAGTAACATCAGTGTGAAGAGTAACAGACTCTCCCTCCTTCACCAACACGCTCTTCATTTCAGTTTCACCAGCATCAATAACAGATGGAGACTCTACAAGAAACAAATTCAAAGACTGATATGAAACATTATAAAAACTGGCATTTCAATATGAAGTTTTACAGTTGATTAATTCATCTTATGATAGAACTTCAGAATAACAAAACATTTAATATTTAGTTTACAAAACAATGACTGTGAACTGTGATGATTCTGACAGCTAAAAACAATACAAATAATATTTCCAGGCTTTAAGATGAAATATAATGCACACCGTTACTGACACTAGAACATTTTTACAATCTATTAGCTAAAAACAAGTTTTACAGTCGACTGTTTCAGCTTATGTTTACTAAATATGCTGATTAAAGCGGTATCATTTTTTACATGAAGAACAGTTACATATGGTTGAGTAATTTTACCATGAGGTATCTTGTTTTATATCACAAAGCAGGAACTTTTTTATGGATTGTATCACCAGAATTGTCTAGCTAGTTAAATAGCTAGAAATATAATTTCTAATTTTATACAATGACTGATCCTCCTTTGAATTGTTTTACAATGTAAGATGGTTGAACATTTGCTGGCTGTATCCTGAATCTTTGTTATATTATAAAATAAGCAGCATCTAATTATTCAACATTTGTATATCCTCACCATAGACAGTAACCAGGAATTTCATGTTTGATAGTCCTTTTCTGCTGTCGATCTCTGCTTTATAAAGTCCAGAGTGTTTGGTTTTCATGTTCTTGATGGTCAGAAACCCACTCTGATTCAGCTGCAGTCTCTCTTTGAATATACCACCAAATTTATATGAGATCCCTTTTGTATCGTTACGAGCGATGTCTGGAACATTATCTCCAAACTTCCACAAAATCTGAATAAAACCCTGAATTTTAGCAAGCTCAGGGTCTAGTGTGACAGAACCTCCCTCTATCACTGAGACGGTCTTCATTTGATCTTCACCAAACACACCTGAAGAACAAACAGAAACAGTTACACAGAGATTAACTCATATATCATTGCTGGTAATATTAATGAACAGATTAAACTAAGATCAGTTCATTTTTTATAAAAACAATTTGACAAGACCACAATAGCCGCCTTTCCACTGTTGGGCTAAAAGCGAAAACCTTGGGCCAAAGTGGGCCAGCTAGGGCTAGAGGTGTGGTCATAAACAAAAGCTTCACAGTGACAGGGAGAGCATCAGTGCCGCGGATCATTTCATATAAAAATAAAAAGATAATTCTTTGTAAATGTGTCCAATGTACCTCTTTATTTCTGAGTGACAAATTTAAAATCATGAAAAATGTATTAATTTCTGATCAATAAATACATTAAAACATCAATGCTTTTGGATTTAAATCTTAAATAAAATGCAATGCAAACAAACGGCTCCTTTATCATTTATCATGTTCGTTTTGCGATCACGGGTTAGTTTTCTAACTTTTCTTTGTTGGTGAAATGCTAGGGTCGCGTAATGTTGTTCCACGAGGCATGTAAAGGGCATGTTTTAGTGAAGCACGGAAGAGCTTCTAGCCTGATGGTGGAAATGTGTCGTGATTTTGGACTCAGGTCCGTGTCTATTATCCCCATCCAGCACTGGAAAAGAGGCTTATTATGATAATTTCTGGGCTCATAATTATGCTAAAGGAGTCTCCTAGAATAGGTTTACATTATTTAATGTATATTTTCTTTAAAGTTTGCTTGGAAAGCAAACTTACTGATATACTATTTAAACTTATTATTATTATTCTTAAACAAAATTTAAACAGTATCTCCTCCTAGAGCTTTAAAGCTACAACCACCAAACTCGGTCCAAGTCTTTAGACTGATCCGACTTACAAACTACCTAAAAATTACGACGAATTTCCTAAAAATTATGATGAAAACTGAAAAAAATCCCATAGACTCCCATTGAAAGAATGTTCTATGTACTATTAGTAACCAATTTAAACTCTGTTCAGACTCAACTATATCTACTACTAATTCTAATTTATCTAAATAATGCTAGCAACATGCTAATCATACTAAGATTATACTATTACCTTGCTAATCATGCTAGCGACGTGCTAGTAACATGATAATCATGCTAGTGACATGCTAACAACATGCTTGTAAAATGCTAATAATGCTAACAAAATGCTAGTAATTTGTTAATCATGCTAATAACATGCTAGTAACTTGTTAATCATGCAAGAAACATGTTAGCAACATGTTAGGAACATGCTTATCAAGCTAGTAACATGTTAATCATGCTAGCGATATGCTAGTAACTTGCTAATAATGCTAGAAACACACTAGCAACATTCTAGTAACTTGATAATCATGCTAGCAACATGCTAAGAACATAGTGACAACATGCCAGTAACGTGCTAATAATGGTAGAAATATGTTAGCAACATGCCAGTAACTTGCTTGTCATGCTAGCAACATGCTAGTAATTTGCTAACCATGCTAACAACATATTAGTAATACTAATTATGCTAGAAACATGCTACTATCTTGCTAATCACGCAAGAAACATGCTAGTACATGCTAATCATGCTAGCAACAAGCCAATAACGTGCTAATCATGCTAGCAACATGCTAATAACTTGCATGTTGGGTGGTTGTTCTGCACGCTTGATAAATGGACTACAGCTAGTTCAAAATGCAGCAGCTAGAGTCCTTTCTAGAACCAGGAAGTATAAGCATATCAGCCCGGTTCTGTCAACACTGCACTGGCTCCCTATCAAACATTGTATAGAGGATTGTTAGGCTGCATTAATTAGATCAGCCGGAACCGGGAACACTCCCCTTAACACTCAATGTACTCGTTACATCATAAAAAGAATGGCCTCTACGCTAATATTAGTCTGTTTCTCTTAAACTCTGTTCCTCAGTCCATATCCAGATCAGGCGGTCTACCAGCACGAAGAGATGATCTTCATCAGAACTCCTAGATGAGCTCCGTGGACAGATCGCCGGATCAAGATGAACACACACACACAAAAAGTAATTTATACAATCTAACATGCGTTTAAAATAGAACTGGAAAATAGGTGCTGGACGTCCAGCCAGAGGAGAACTGGACCCAACTAAGCCTGGTTCTTCCAAGGTTTTTTTTCCCTATTCTCTCATGGATGGGGTTTTGGTTCCTTGCTGCTGTAGTCTCTGTCTTGCTTAGTTGGGAACACCTGATTTCCAGTGATTACCATCGTCTTGACTACAGAGACCATCTCTGCATTTAATAAATAAAGTTTAATTCTCGTCATTATACATTACCATCACTCTGTTCTTCTACTTGATAATGTTCAGTGCTTTGCTACAATCTGTATTGTTAAAAGCGCTATATAAATACAAGTGACTTGACATGCTAGTAACTTGCTAATCATGCTTGAAATGTGTTAGTAACATGCTAATCATGTTTGTAACTTGCTAATAATGCTAGCAACATGCTAACAACATGCTAGTCACTTGTTAATCATGCTAGAAACATGTTAGCGATATGATACTAACTTGCTAGTCATGCAAACAACATGCTAATCATCTGTCTCTACAATCTGACTTTGTAATCTTGCTATTTCTAACTATTTAGGACTGAAAACTCAAACCTAAACTTTTTTAAACTCATAGCATGTTACTAGCATGATCTCTATAAACTACTTTAAAGTTTCTAGCTAGGCTTTTTCAAGCCAACTAAAAGTTTTCCAACAAACTCATCTATTTTAAATTGTTATCACCCTCTGTTCCAGTTTTGGTTTCTTTGAAAAGCCCAGTCTGTTGTGATTGGTCTACTGCCTGGCGCATGTTTTGGAAAGATAAAATAACAATTGCAATATATAATCGGTGAGTTCTGAGAAGGCTTTCTGGTGTGCTATACATCAGTAGTACCCGATTGAAGAGCTGTAGCACCACACATCACAGCAGTTTTGGAAAACCAGTGCCAGGTTTCAGATCAAAGGTTAAGGCAAAGATCACAGCATCATTAAGGGTTGAGTTAGTGGTGGGTTGGAGTAGCCATTTGCTAATGTGCCTGAGAATCCTGGCCTGAAGCTGCTGTACTTAAAAAAATGTCACAGTGCTTCTGTCAAAATACTACTGTAAACACACAAATGTGAATAAAATCGACAAGTGCACAACATCAAATATTGTCAGTTAAATGCATCAACATTTTTAAATAGTTGCAAAATTATGAAATAAAATTTAATTCTTTCACTTAATTATTCTATGTTTTAAATAAAAAATAGGTCTGAAATGTACGCCCAACGGAATTACTGAATACTACAAATTTTAATAAATAATAATATTAAATAAATAACACCATTAACAGTATGCAAACAACAGATTGCAAGCGTACAATAAATTTGTAAGCACAAGAGAAGATTTGTACAGGCGCAAATCGATATTCAAGCGTGAGGAAAACAAGATATGCATTCTTTCACTTTTTTTGCAAGTGTAATTGATGTAGTAGAGTTGTGATGTTCGCGAACGAACCGATTCTTTTGAAAGGCTCATAAACATGAACGATGGGAGCTGAGTCGTGGCTGGGTGGGAGCCGTTCTTTTTTCCTATGCGTGTTTCACACAGATGTACACAAAAGAGCCCCTCTGCGAGACAGAACAATTATAGGGGGAGGGACGCACCTAGCGCAGGGGTGCTACTGCCTAACAGCATCAGTGTTGCTAACTATTTCCAATGAAAAATAGCTAAATAGCTAAACGTTGCCAGATGATGTCACGTGCTACTTTGCATATCAGTGATGTCATCAAGTAGTATCTGACAAGCGTAAGCCCGTCAAGTCTTAACTCTCTGAAGTGCCGTGTATTATATTAATTATTAATTATATTATTTTAATTAAAACATTACATCCAGATGCACAATAAATAGGTTCTAATTTACATATTACTTTGCATGATGATATCATTGCGTAATCACTATGCAAAATTACATCTTTATGTAGTATACAAAATAATTAATGTTTTCTCAAATTGACTGGCCATCTCAGCAAAAACATTATTTGAAATATGTCCATTTAGATTTGTTTGTAAAATATAGTCAACTATTTGTAAAAGTAATACAAACACTTTTTGATAAAATTTTGTTTGTTTTTATTTATTTTTTTATTATTTGACTACAAATCTCACCTCATCATTACTCCTAGTGATTATTTCCAGGATAAACTGAGACGCCCCCAAGCTGGCTTCTTAAAACTGACTAAATATTTGAAAAGAGCCAACGGATCGCCAAGATCCAGATCCCCACAAAGAGCCATAAATCCCATCACTATCATGTATTGTGAAACTGCAGCTTCATGCTAATGCAAAATAAATATGATCTGTATAGAGTAAAATTTTTCCCCGCTTATACTTTTGGCACTATTTTTTCGCCAAAATATGACCAAATGCATTGCAAGCCTGTAAACAGCAAGCGAAACGACCTGTGTCAAGAACAGCAAAACGGATTAATAGCATAAAACTAATCTGTGTGCCTAAAAATAAACTGTTGCAAATGTAAAAATGAACTGTTGTGTATGTAGGATAAAAACTTCAGAAATAACCCGACATGTACAGTTCAGTCTTTCTTATGCTTGCGCTTACACTTCTGGCACGATTCTCTCACTCACATGAGTTTTCATTAAATGTGCTGGGCACCAGAAGACATCTGTATCTGTATCATGGGGTATCTGTACCCCATGGCCGGCCACACTATTCAGCGAATAAGTGATATATAAGGGATATATATATATATATATAGTGGAGAATGAGGGCAATTACACCGGCCTAAAAACCTCCGTCACTCACAACTGGTTTTTTCTCTCTTCCATCTCACAGGCGAGCGCTTCTCTCCCCTTCAACGACATGGAGGACTTCTTAAAACAACTGACTGAGATTAGCGTCCGCCAACAGCAGTATTATGAAGTCATGGCAGAGAGACAGGAACGTTTAGAGGAACGCCTCGCTGAAATGTGCTTCGCCGCCACTCAAACCACACCTCTCCCGGATCCACGCGCCGCCGCCGCCCGCCTGATTCCTAAACTCACCGCTAATAATGATGATGTCGAAACCTTCCTACGGATGTTTGAAACCACAGCGTCTGCTGAAGGCTGGCCACGGGATACCTGGGCAACGGTGCTGGCACCATTATTGTCTGGAGAGGCACAGCGGGCTTATTTTTCACTTCCACTGGCTCATATGCACAACTACGGTCAACTGAAGACCGAAATTCTCACCGGCTGGGACTGTCGTCAACCACGGCTTAGCCGAACACTGGCTACTAGAAGGACGCCCAGATGAGAGCCAGATCGTTGAGAGAGTGGTGGTGGATAAAATGTTGCGGGCCTTTCCCCGATCGATGAGACAGGCGGCCGGCATGAGAGGTCCTCGCACGGTCAGCGAGCTGGTGGAGGCCATCGAGTTGGCGGACGCAGCGTTCCACCGGGATCAAGGGGAGAGAGCGCCGTCATATCCCCAGAGGGTGGTCTAGGAGCGGCGCTCGCTGGAGGGCACCCAGCGCGCAGTACAGCGGCCACTGAGTCCCCGGGATGAACTGATGCCCACGGGTCCGCCCACACCCGCAATAAAGAAGTGGATGGCAGGCTGCGCGGCCCATCGTGAGGTACCCCGAAGGACGCCTCGAGTGGCTGTGGAGGTGCAAGGAAAAGTGTATCGAGCCGTGTTGGACTCAGTATCCCGCTTGTGAGACCAGATATACTAGGACCCCGGCCATCGATAAAAAGTGAGTCCCCCTCTCGTGATTCTAACGTATTCTTTGATGTCTTCCAGCAGTTCACGGGAGGGGGAGCATTTGGAGTGGCCCAGAGGGAGGATGATCGCCTCAAGAATTGTTGGAAGCAAGTTCAGGCTATCGACGATAAAGTGTTTCCAGCACCTCACCCTCTCCCGCATTCCATCATCCAGAACGGTTGTTGTACTGTGTCGCCCAGAGGAGGGGGAGGAAAAACGGCTGTTGGTGGTCCCAAACACCCAGACTGAGACGGGGATGGAGCTCGCCCACGCTCACTCCATGTCACTATTCAGCGAATAAGGGACCGGTTTCATTGGCCAGGCCTGGAGGCCGAAGTCAAGTGCTTCTGCGCTGCATGCCCCACATGCCAACGCACATCGCCGATTAAACCTCCCCCCAGCCCTCTCATTCCTCGGCTCATCATCGGGGTGCCCTTCGAGCGGATCGGTATGGATCTGGTGGGGCCGCTGCCGACTAGATACCCGGAAGCCATCCCACTCCGTAAGGCCACATCTAAAGCCATCGCCCAGGAGCTCTTCATGCTGGCTAGTCGGGTAGGGATACCATCAGAGATCCTGACTGACCAGGGAACCCTATTCATGTCCCGGCTAATGGCTGACTGGTGCCGGCTGCTGAAAGTCCAACAGATCCGGAGCTCCATGTACCACCCACAGACAGACGGCTTGGTAGAACGATTCAACCAAACGCTCAAGCAAATGCTCCGGAGAGTTGCAGCAGAGGACCGGAAAGACTGGGACCAGCTCATTCCCTATCCGAGAGGTACCCCAAGCCTCCACTGGGTTTACACCCTTCGAACTGCTGTTTGGATGACAGCCCCGCAGGTTACTGGACGTGGCCAGGGAGGCCTGGGAGCAGCAGCCGGCACCCTATCGCACAGTGATTGAACATGTGAAGGAGATGAGGGAGAAAATTGATCGAGTCGTGCCATTAGTCTGGGAGTACCTGGTTCAGGCCCAGCAATGCCACTATAATCAGGCGGCCCAACTGCGGGAGTTCCAGCCGGGAGACTGAGTAATGGTCCTGGTCCCCAATGCTGCCTGCAAGTTCCTGGCTCAATGGCAAGGGCCCTACACGGTGGAAGAGCGAGTAGGCCCAGTCAACTACCGAGTGCGGCAGCCCGACCGAAGACAGGCCACCCACATCTATCATGTGAACCTCCTGAAACGCTGGGTCGGGGACCGGGACCAAGTGGCAGCCCTCGCCATCTCCCAACCCGCTGTTGTTGATATGGATCCCAACTTGTCGGCCGGCCAGAAGATGGAGCTGAGGCACCTGGTCAGTCAGTACCAGGATGTGAGACCCCGGGCCGCACAGATGTCATCCAGCATGAAATCCTCACCCAACCAGGAGTCCTTGTCCGGCAGCGGCCTTACCGAATCCCCGAAGCCCGTCAGCAAGCTGTTGAGGAGGAGGTTCAACAAATGCTTAAGCTGGGGGTAATTAAACCATCACGCAGCCCGTGGTCCAGCCCTATTGTCCCGGTCCCGAAGCCGGATGGAACCCTCCGCTTCTGCAATGACTATCGGCGCCTAAATGAAGTGTCCCAATTCGACAGCTACCCCATGCCTCGAGTGGATGAGCTGCTGGAACAGTTGGGAAGGGCCCGGTACATCACGACCCTGGACCTCACCAAAGGGTATTGGCAGGTCCCCCTTTCTGAAGAAGCTAAGCCGAAAACTGCCTTCTCGACGCCGTCAGGTCACTGGCAATACCGGACCCTTCCCTTCGGCCTTCACGGGGCACCGGCCACGTTCCAACGGCTCATGGACGTAGTACTGCATCCCCATCAAGAGTACGCTGCCGCCTACATCGATGACATCGTGATCCACTCGGAGGCATTGGAGGATCACCTGGAGAGGCTGTGGAGGGTTTTGTCCGAGCTCAGAAGGGCTGGACTCACCGCCAACCCCCGCAAATGCAACCTTGCCAAGACCGAAGTGAAGTACCTGGGTTTCACCATCGGATGGGGCCTCGTCAGGCCGCAGGAGAAAAAGGTCCAGGCAGTCCGGGATGCCCCAGGGCCCACCACGAAGACCCAGGTACGAGCCTTCTTGGGGTTGGTGGGGTATTATCGCTGCTTTATTCCCAGCTTCTCCTCCAGGGCATCGCAACCCGGGAGAGAAAAGGACTCACTTGAAGCACGCTGAACACCACCACCACCACCATCACCTCAGTTTTACTCACCTGTTTTCTTCAAAAAATCCACCCTTCGGGGGTTTGTGTTCACTGCACTCCTGTGTTTTGTCGTGTTCTCTAGCGCCATGGTTCACAGTATTAAGAAAGAAAGGACATAAATTATGATTTAATGTTGACTTAATGAGCACTGAAGGTTCTGTTAAAGACAGCAAAAGTACGGCTGGTAAAAATGGGCACTTATAATTAATTATAAAGCACCACCCCAGTCCTGTAACATAGAGGGCACCTATTTGTGGAAATTTAAGCTTCCAGAAATTGCTTACCCTTCCTTTAATCATGACTTCATAAGCACTGAAGGTTCTTTTAAAAACATACACCGTTTATTGTAACGAACCATCCACCTACTTGAAGCATCGAGGACATCTATTGGTTGAAAATTAAGAATCCTTGATTATGTTACCTGAAAGGAAAGTCATTTTCAAGACTTTTCTTTTCTTTAGAATAAAGTGATTTCAAACATGGCAACACTCAGAGGATTCGAGCATGGTAAAATCATTTTCTACAATACATGCTGTGCTTATGACCTAATAAAGCTGAAAATGACCTAGGTGTGTCTGTAAAGTTCATGATTTCTCCCCCCAAAATAGATCTGGATCTATAAATCTATAAAATAATATGTAGCAGATCTATATAGGTGGAGCTCTGAAAGCACACTGCAAAATGCAAAAGTGGATGCTAATCGGCATTTAAATGTAAAGCTGCAAGCTCATTGGCTGCATATGCAACATGAACCAATCAGCTTGTGCTTGGGTCGTTTAAAATTGCAAATATCATCAGTTACGGTAAGAACCCAATCAGCAAGCACCTTCTAGAGCTTAATGAAAGAAACAGACATGAAACATTTATAATAAGACCAGGTATATGCAATAAAAAAGACACACTTTGATTTCATGTTGACTTCATGAGCATTTAAATGTTAGAAACAGCAAAAATGGTCCTGGTTAATTTAGCTATTTAGCATTAATTTTGAGGAACAACCCCACTCCTGGCAACTATTGGCTTAAATATTAGCAGGCTTGATGATGTCATCTAAATGCAAAGTTGCTGGAAGCATTATAAAACCTTTTTGTTGTTGGAATATTATGATGAATCATACATAAAGCATATGGATTGAGAAAGAAAAAGCCATATATTTTGATGTTATGTTGAGTTTTTGAGCAATAAAAGGCCTGGTCAAAACACTGGCAATGCATGCTGGGGATCTGCATCCAAAACAACATCTGCTGGTGACCAGTTATGCTCCTGGGTGCTGTGACCAGCACTTCTGCGTCCTTTGACAGCTTCACACACGCTCATGGGGCGGCGGGCTGATGCTTTCTGCCTTCACCGGGGAAATCATAATAACATACGACAAAGACGCTGCTTTTGAAAGCCGCTTTGAAATAAGGGGGCGTTTAGACAGAGAGAGAGAGAGAGAGAGAGAGAGAGAGAGATTCACACACTTTTAGAAGCCAGCGCCATACACTGCAGCTACAGACAGAGCACACCATCCATCAACAGCAGACACTGCAGCACAACAGAGCTTAATAAAAGAGAGCCAGGGCCGAGGTTGAGGCTTTGTGTCTCAAACCTGCATGAAACAGTGCAGCACATTATCGTAAACATAAGACGAAAAAAACTTTATATTGAAGAAAGAAGTGGGGGTTTACAATAGAATGAAAACAGGACTGAAACTGTAAAAATGCGCACTACAATACAAATAAAAAATAATTACAAATAAATTAAAAATAATTATTTTTAACGTTAAATATTAAAATATTAATTAAATACTATTATGGTATATAAATATTACTAATAACACTGGACAGAATAATAAAATAGTGTGCAGCAAAGTGATAGCAGTGAAAAACAGGTCTTTATGAACCAGTTAAATCACAGGGAAAAAAAAACCTCACGTCTTATTTAGTTGACCCTAAAGGCCTCTAACAAAACTTATATTTATTTCAAAGATTTTATGCTCTGAACTTTGCAATCTTTGGAGAAACAGTGAGCAGTTGTTTTGGCGGGGGGGGGGGCTGACATGAAATCTAAGCGAATCAATTCATGCTGCTGAATCATAAATGCCCCAAGAGTCATGCTACAGTGCAATTTACTACATATACTACAGTATGTGTTTGTATGAGTTCAACAAATTAAATGTAAACTTTGACGGTACTATTTTGAGAAGATGGAGCAGCTTCTGATAAAGTATGTGTCATCACGAACAGATGGAACAGTTTGTGGTTAAAAACTAAGACTATACTGCATCCAAATGAAACTAAAAATAAATAAAAATACATTTTTATGCACCACCAAAACTAAACCGAAACTGAACAGCAATGAAAGGCAAATGACAACTATAATAGCGTTCATTTTATTTATTTATTTATTTTTTTTTAATAACCCTGAGTGTTCGTGCAGACGCTTGTGTTGTAAAGAGTGCTGTGGTATTTTGGAATGGAGAACGATGCTTGATTAAGCTTTTGTTGGTCTCTGTTTGAGGAGCCTCTCAAAACCCAGAGGGGTTTGGGCCCACTCATGCTCTCCCATCGAGAGCCTCTATTCAACCACACAGACCTTGGAAATACCCAACAAGGCTGTTTTAGAATAAATAAACAAGTTCCATTTTTAAAAAATGGGAATAATCACTAACCTACCCCTGGTCAGATCTGAGAGTCCCAGCATGGCCTTTTCAAAATGAAAGCGAAAGTTCAAACAAAAACGAAAATGTAGGCAGTATTTTTTTATCCTCAGGTTGTTTCTAATTCATATCACTAAAAGATATATTCTGGGGGCTGCTTTTCATGCAATTACAATGAATACAGAATGAATATTGGAGGTACCATTAAGTATTATAGTCCCTATGCCTTAAAGACTATATTTTGTGTCTTATAAAGTTATACGATAAGGTCCTACACAATGAAACTGAAGTAATTATTTATTTCTCACTTTTCAGTTGATCCAGTTTCAACTAATCAGCTGATTCAATTCACAAAATTGGTCTGATTCGACATTTGATCAAGTCAAATGAATGAACAAATTATTCAGGAAATCTATTGATTCGATTCACACACTAGAAATAATTATACGTAAAATGAATCAGACCAATTTGGTTCTCAAACTAATGATCTGGCCACAGTCAAGGCAGCAAGTTTGGTAACCAAATTAATCTTATTTGAGAACAAATCATTATTTTGAGTCAATGTTTTCCACAAAAATTTTGATTTGATATCCAAAACCTGCATGAATGATTCGTTCTTGAAACTGGAGGCAATGGTTAACAGTTAAATCAACTGAATAACTTAGATCTGTGAACAATTCACTTTTTTGAGACAATAATTTCAATGAATCTGTTTACAAAACGCATTTCCAAAATGGTTCCATTGTTGCCAGCAGTGGAGATTAGCACTGGCACAAATGGAAGGCGAGAAGGCGTGTATATTCAATTGCAACTGTTTAATAGAACATGGAGTGAAACAGACAGATCATCAGCAGACAGGTGCAGGGTAGGCAAAGACAGTAGAATGCTCACAAAGGGAAGTGTAGGTCAGTTCAATGATAAACAGAGTCCGAGGGGTGAGACAGACGAAAGGCGTAAATCTAGGGAGAGCAGAGGTCGGCAATGATAAATCCAGAAATAAACAACATTGCACAAGAACATGAATGAATACACGAGGCTTGACAGCAATACACATAAACAATGATCCGTGCTAGCACAAAGACATCCGGGGACTTTATACACGTAGAACTAGGTCAGTGGGTGGAGACTTGTAATGAACGACTATGGTAACAGACAAGGGGGCGGAGACAAGAGTTCACTGATAGAAGTCCATGAATGAAAACAGACACAAAACATACATATACAGTTTACCATGGACTGGAGTGCCATCAGCAGACTGGCACATCCAGCTGCTCATGACAAGCACCATAGTTAGCTAACAATTTTTTTGGGCAATGCCCCCCTAGATGACTGATTTTCACAAATCATTTGGATTTAGTTTTCAAACCAACTGGCTCAATAATGTTGTAACAGTAGCTGCGTTTCCATTACAGATTTTTGCGCAAACCTTTGGTGATTTTTGATAAATGTTGATAAAAAAGATTTTACGATTTTTTTTTTTGATTTACCTGAAAAACCATATATGCGATATATGGGTGTTTTTGCAAAATTGATGTTTCAATAAGGTTTATTTTTTCATTCGCAATTTGAAGTAATGGAAACGCGGCTAGTGTTTTTACAAGTCAAGTCGAATCAGCAAGTTTGAAAACCTCATTTGTAAATAAATCATGTTTTTCCATTCAAATTTTTATTTGAGACTTAAATGAATCTGACTAATTAAGACAGCAGTGAACAGCTATACATAAGTTTGATGGCTGACTGAGAACACAATCCTGTGAACTTTGAACAAAACATTCTTTGGATTCAAGCATTTGAATAAGCCTGTTGATTCGATTCACAAAAATTCAATAAATGAATCAGACCAGTTTAATGACTCAATGATCTGGTCACACTTTTTCAAAGTTGAGGTTGAGAACCAAATTAGTCAGATTTTCAACTATTCATTAATCCAGTTAAACTAATCAATCTGACTGTACATTTCCATACACAAGTCATATTGACTTGAGCTCAGATTTAGCATTTTTGTGTGAGCTATTCTTTTGAATTCTTCCTGCCGTGCGTTTTTTTTTTTTTACCTTGGGAAGAGCTTTCAGTCCTTAACTTTGCTTGGTTTTCTCATTTAGACAGTAAAATGGTGTGTACTGATAACATAAGCATCTTTATTAAATACTACAATGGCCTTTTTTTTTTTTGGTTCCTCGTGAAGGACAATAAACAGGCCACACTCATGTAAATGAATATCAGATGTCACATTAACTTGAGATTACCTGTAAACATTTGTTCATGTTCAGGGTAATGATGTGGGTCAGCCGCGCTCGCGTTCGGGTCTGTTTTTCTCAGATAATACACAAAAGCAGGTTAATGCCACAACGGGAATGAGCCGGGTATTAATCCATACAAACTCCACATCAGTGTCAGCGCTTAAAATGTCAGGCAAAGAGACAAATGAATGGAATTGAAATTAATTACCTCTCAGACGGAGAGCAATACAATCCCTCTTCCCTCAAATGACTCCTCACTGGAAAAGCCTCGGCTCCACATGAGCGGGATTATTGTAGGCTGAGTGAATCAGAAATAGACTTTTATTTGTTTTAGAAACAGCACGGGCCAGGAATAAGCAGCGTAGGTGGGCGATTTCTAGCTGAACTACGCCTCCTTTCCGAACTCTCCCTACATCAGACCATCATATTGATTCCTGCGCTAAAGGCAGAATATGCAGACAAACTGGAGCTTAGTGGTGAGCTCTCAGGAACTGTGCATATATGAAAATAAATACATATCAATCTGCAGACAAAAAAAACTTTGTTCAATTAATAACAGTAGCAATAAATCAACAAACAAATAAATTAAAGTGACAATAATAGTCTCAAATTTCTACAACAACATATCAGATTTCATTTAACTTCATAAAAAGCACTACAATGGAATAAAATGGTAAAACTATGATAATGTCATATACAGTATACCACAGTGCTACACCATTATCATGTTTATATATAATGGTTCTTCAAAGTATTAAAAAAAAGATTGGAACAATTGAGTTAGCAAAGGACCATAATGATGATTTATTCAGTCTAAACACCCTAAACACTGTAGACTGTGACCTTAATGTTTATTTCTCTTGTTTTGTTGGTACTGCTGGAGCTGCTGGAACTCGGAGAGACAAATTTCCTAATTCAACATCAGTTTGAGTACAACTCCAGAGCAGCTGCACATCCGCCACGGGAGGAAAAGCAGAAATTCAGACACTCCGCTGGAAACACAGTCTGTGGTGGAGCGCAAGCTGCCTGAATCAGCAGCACAAGGCTGAGACAGACGACCATGGAGACCAGGGCCAGTCCTGGAGCGAGAGACAGACAGGAGAATGCGTACTTACTGCAGACTGGTATGGAAGTCATATCAGACTGAAACAGACTGAAATGTAGCTTGATAATCACTGAAAAACATATTGTGATCCGATTGAATCAGTGAGTATGAATCATTTATTTACTGATTCATCAAAAAGATCTGACTCAAAACAGTGTTTTGTTTGTTCATGGGATTTGGTCTGTTCTTCTAACAAAACTATTGAATGACAATCTCTTTCAATCAGATTGAATCAATGAGTTGAACACAAAAGCCATACGATTATGAATCATTCACACACTGACTAATTAAAACTTTACATACAGTCATATGGATCACAAATCTGAGCAATCTGGTTCTCAAACCACCTGATTCAAAGCTCAATGTTCTGGTCACAGAGGTTCACAGTTGAGTCAATAAGATTGAGATCCAAATGAATGTGACCTTTTTGATTCCAGCATTTCTTTGAACTTCTTCACAAAACCATTGTGAAAGATTTGTTTACAAGCTTCCCGTTGCAATGAGATCGAATGAGTCATATCAGTATGAACTCAAAACATATTTTCGTTGATGAGTTTTGCTCCAATCTTCAGACAAAACTTTTGAATGACTTTTGATTATTTATTATTTTTATGTTATTGGTGCTTGACAGGCCGATTTTTTATTCACTTTCATTTTATAGAAAATAAAAGCTTCAGCATTCTTCATAATTCTTTGATTGGATTGAGTCAGTGAGTTGAATTCATTAACCATATCAGAACAATTTGTGCCAGAATCACGAAAAGAGTGATTCGTTCATATGTTTTACTCAAAAATCATGTTTTTTTTCCCATAAAAGTGACTTTTTTTAGTTATTTCTCATTGCAAAGAATGCTATATGCTCCAAACACTCATCTTTTGTAGTCCGCAGAAAGTATAAAATCAAGTTTGGAACAACACAAGGGTAAGTAAATGAACTTTCTGAACTCTTCACTGAAACGAACTCACACTGTCATATAGACAGGCAGTGAAAAGATAAAGAGAGCTCATACTCAGAAGTGAAGGTTAGCTGACGAATAGAAGCGCAATGATAATTGACATTTACCGTTGAAATGGCCGTAAATGCAGAGACATGCAGAGACTAATCACCGGCTTCAGTACCATCTGTGTCGTCATCCACTGGAAATGTCAGTGGCACTCAGGAGCTAGTCAGAGCGATCGGCGCTGCCGGCCGTATATTCCGCTGCCATTCTCATTTCATTTAGTGCAACAAAACGTCACTTTGGTCTCCTATTTGCTCCCTCAAAGACATCTGACAGGAGAGAATGGCTCCGTTCCAAACCCAACCGGGCAGCCTACCTACACAGCATTTTTAAGCACCACAGGCGAGCTCCAGACACAAGGCCGTTCCAAATACTTGGCAGCAAAATTATGCTGCCTTATAAGATCAATCATTTTGGCCGATATCTAACACATTGCCGGATGTGTGCATTTCTATTTTTAACAGCCACTTATTATTTCTTGTCTGCCTGAAATAAAACTAGTTAATTTAGAAATGTCAAAATTTGTCTCCCGGGATGCCTGACTCAGTGATACAACAGAAAAATATTTATTACATACACATATTATTCCAAAGTTCCAAATTCAGTCAGTCTCATTTCTATTAAGTACTGTACAATATGTAAACAGTATACAGCGAGGCAGTGCACTGTGTTTTATCTGCGGGACTAGAAACTGTTGTGCGGTCCAGTGTCAGAGTCACAGGACAAAGCATCATCAATGGAAATATTCAGGGCGTAACAAAAATGGAGTCCCCACAGCTTTATGAAAAAAAACCCAAACCACAGAGCTGTAACAGAAAATGACTAACAGCAATGACCCTCAACAGTCACCTGATCTCTGTGTGTCATATTCTCTCAGTATTCACGAACACACACACACACACACATACAGAGCAGTCTGTGGACTCTCTAGTGTAGTGTACTAATGTACAGAGAGGTTTTATGCATGAACGCATTCAGACACTTTGCTACGTCCAGCATCATGACACACTGAACACACGAGCCTCAGCAAACGCTCTCATGCCGAAAGTTCAAGAACTGGGCAGAACTGAAACACTTCAGCAAACGTCATGACAAACAATCTCTCTGCATGAAAAAATTAGAACATCACCAGTACTATATAAAATAGATAAGCAACGCATGTTTACATTCACAATATTATTTATAAGCTAGGAAAGGTCATAAATACATAATAAGTATTTGTACTTTGTATATTTATTATAACACACACATGCAGTAACTTAAAAATAATTACATGTATTTACATTTACATATTTATATATTTTTATGCTTTACTCTATTATACCTTAATAAATTATACACATAACAACATTTTTTATAAATATATACATGCATGTGTTTGTATTTATATATACATAACACATGTACAGTATACGCATATATATTATGTAACAAAACCTTTTATTTTGGTTGTGATTGATCACTTTTATATAATTAGTTTTTATTGTTATATTTAACATTTTAATTCAATTTACTTTAATTTAATTTAAAGTTTGAGCAATTATGTTCTGTTTTGTCATTTTTATTATTGTTTTTTAATCATCTTCATTTTATTTAGAATTACACACCAAATAATTAAAGATCAGTAAAAATAAAAAATAAAAATCAGTAAACCATGGTAATGGGTTTTAAAGTAAAGAGGGGTTCTTGTTTTTCGAGATAAAATAGACAAACCACAGCGTCTAAGTGTAATTAAGCAAAAGAATTCATAAATCAAATTATGTTGGTTCAATTGGTAATAAAAAGCTCATGTATTTTACAGCAGTATGGAGGCCAAATGCTAGCCATCATACTTTTAATTTATTGTGCTGACTTCCACTGGCTTGCTGGACACAGGACATTCTTTCATCTTTAATGCAATAAGCATTTAAGCAGTTTGGTACAACAATGTGCCAGCTGAAGAATACAAGATCAGCAGTGGCACGTCGCCAAAACAGGCCACTTACAAGGCAAATGTAGCCTATTTCCTCTTCAATTGTAACTGAATGTAGCATACAACTATTCACAAGTTCACTGCAATTGAGAACTAATATACAGAATGTACCAACATACAGACTTCTCTTGCCTTCATCAATGACCAGAAGGTCCATTTCATAACAGAATGATCCTTGGTAAATGTAGAGAAGATACTGCTGAGGAAAAATCATAAAAGGGTTTCAGTTTTGTATTGAAATAAAACATGAAATGGAGGAATGCAAGGATGTAAGGATGGAAACATAGGGCAAATGAAAACTAATAAATTGTGTTTAAAAGCAACTCTAAGTAGTGATGTATAAATAAATCTTTCAAGTCTTTCAAGTGCACTGTAAAAAAAAATCTAGTAAAAAATGACAGCTGTGGTTGCTGGGAATCAACCGTAAAAAATATGGCTACAACATTAAACAAGTTAAATTTACAGGTAAATACTGTAACTTCATTAACTGATATAATGTTAATATGCTTATTAAAGAACTGAAATCATTTTTTTTTACCTTTGAAATACACTGATTAACACCAAATGAGAAACCTTCTTTATTTAAAAAAAAAAAAAAATGTAAATAAACGTAATGCAGGGAATTTTGCGGAATGTCAGTTCACATTTTTTTTCTTGTAAATTTGGCAGGAATTTACTATTAACCATTTAATAGGTTTTTGCTGTAGCATTTTCACAGATTTTACTGGTAAAATCACAAACATTTTTTACAGTCTGCACTAGCGTAAAACGAAAGAAAATAAATTCCTGTAGCTTAAACAGAGCAACATTAAAGGTCATAGGTTCAAATCCCAGCACAACTGATTACAGATAAAAATTGCTTAATCGCTTTCCAAATGCATTATTATATTTTGATGCGCAGCAATAGAATAAAGAAAGATGATAAAATAAAAAATAAAATCTGTACAAAACTGAATGTAACAAAACATAACAACTAATTTCAAACAGGTTTCCTCACTCTCTCTTTCTGCCATTGGTTGGGCAAAATGAGAGCCTAGCCCTGAACTCATGTGATTGGATATGTTGCTGACAATGATGACCCCACATTATTTACACTTTTTGACATAGCATTTAAATTTTAAAATATATATTTAAATAAATTAGATATAATCATATCAAAAACATACATTATGTCGATTTTTAAAATATTAATTTTAATAAATTAATACATTAAACATATTTTGCCAATAGAGTTAATACTTTTCCTTTCCTTTTAGTATTCAACACTTTTAGGCCCCTCAGTGCCCTTCCTCTAAGACACTTAAGTTCAGGTCACAAACCTAAAGAAGAATAGAATCTTCTCTTGAGGGTCGGCTAAATTTATTTCCATGACTTTCACTTGTTCTCACTGTAGAGCAGTGCCATGAACTTATTACAAGGACAATCCCCTCGGCGTAACCTGAGGTTAAGAGCCTTGCTCAAAGGCACAATGGTAATGGCTCATGGTTGCTTCTTGTGTGGAACAAAATAGCAACCATCGAGAAACCAGTTTATTTTCTTTACCATTAAAAATATAAATAATTTAAGAACAGTTGTCCTTTAATTTCATTTAATTAGTCTTATCAAATGTTAAATATGACCTACAAACAATAAAACATAAATCTAAAACTGTCTAAAAAGTGTCTAAAAATCTAAAAGGTTAATTTCCCACCATAATAATGATAATAATAATAATAATAATAATAATAATAATAATAATTTAAAACATGCCAAGTGTCTTCCAAAAATAAATAAATGAAATAAAAATATATATTTTTAAAAACACAGTATTTTTAATAAAACACAAATTTAAAATACTGTAGATTCCAAAAAGCAACCCCAAGGTCATAGATCCAAACCCTATTCAAATGTTTGAATCCCAGGGCTAAGATAAAAGATATTTTATATAAAATAAAATAATATAAAGTGAAATAAAATACAATCAACTTTTATCGAGAGAAACTCTGGCCACTGGAATAAATGGGAATACTTATACAACAGATAGATTTCTTCTAATATACTCTACAGAACTCTATGTAGCATTTCAAAAATAAATAAATAAATAAAAATCATTATACTAGTACATCCAGGACTACATTATAATGTAAACCTGTTTGTTAACTGCTACCCTCGCTATCAAATACTCTTACATATTAAATTCAGCGCTCACCTCATTTAACGTTGGGTAATTGAGAAAATGTATTCAACAGCATGAAAGCAGGGTTCCTGCGCTCCACTCCAGCAGCGTCGTGCCATAGTGTCAAACTATATTACACCACTTGATACGCATAACAGCTGCTGTAGAGCGGATAAATATCACTGATCAGCCCACAGATGTGCAAATGTGTCAACGGGATTAAAAACACAATTGTTTTGGAAGGAAACCAAAGCTTAGCTGTCTACAAAATACACTGTTAGAGGATAAATGCACAGATTCATAGTCATTTCAGTCTTATATCAGAGCACCTGTCTTCCGTTTCTACAGCCCCGCTCACTGTGACACCTCATTGGTTTAAATCCTTTTCCACAAAATCTTTTGTCAACTTTCTCTGCAAATTTTGTTTATTGTTTAAATTTAAACATATACAGTGAGGTCAATAATCACCCTGTGATTTTGCAAGTTATCTTAAAAATCATGGAGGGGAGGGAGGTCTACAATTTTTAGCATAGGTGCATTTCCAATGTGAGAGATAGAATCTAAAAAGAAAAATCCGGAAATCCCATTGTATGATTTTTTAACTATTTATTTGGGAATAACTGTGTCAAATAAATATTTGAGTCAAAAAAGTTTTATATTGGGTACGGAAGCCTTTGTTAACAATTACAGAGGTCAAACGGTTCCTGTAGTTCTTCACCAGGTTTTTGGCCCACTCCTCCATACGGATCCTCTCTAGATCTACCAGGTATCGGGGCTTTCGCTGAGCAACACAGAGTTTCAGATTTTCATTTGGATTTAGGTCTGGAGACTGGCTAGGCCACTCCAGAACCTTGATATGCTTCTTACGGAGCCAGTCCTTGGTTTGCCTGGCTGTGTGCTTTGGGTCATTGTCATGTTGGAAGACCCAGCCACGACCCATCTTTAATGCTCTGACTGAGGGAA
>JAUYWG010000066.1:3787994-3812155 GCA_034779775.1 Enteromius afrohamiltoni | reverse complement strand
AGCCTTGGAAACGATGGTCCCAGCTCTCTTCACGGCATTGACCAGCTCCTCCCGTGTAGTTCTGGGCTGATTCTTCAGCATTCTTAGCATCATTGATACCCCACGAGGAGAGACCTTCCGTGGGGCCCCAGTCCGAGGGACATTGACAGTCACCATTAGCCTCTTCCGTTTTCTGACAATTGCTCCAACAGATTTTCTTTTCACCAAGCTGCTTGGTAATTGCCCAGTAGCCCTTTCTAGCTTTGTGAAGGTCTACATTTTTATCTCTCTTGTCTTTTGACAGCTCTTTGGTTTTGCCCACGTTGCTACTTAGACTTTGGCTGATAGTAGATCAATCATTTGACAGCATTAATTTTAATCCAATATGCAATATGCAATATTATGTAATATCTACCAGTCATGACAGACAATCAAAGATATTTTCTTTAACATCTTAATAATTCAATAATTTTTTTTAAAAAGGATTAGTTGATTTTTCCCCTCCAGCTCTGTGACACTGTTAATGAAAGAGCTGGATGATTTAGCTATTTTCAGATATTCTGACATATTCACTGCAGCACAAACACAGCAGAGGAGAGTCTGTATTATTATTTTTCAGTGTGTATCTGAGCATATATTCCTGCAGAACACATACGTGTGTGTCTCCACCCACCACAGTTCATTGTGCGTAACACAACGGGAGCTCTCGAAGCCGCCTGAGAACATGATCAGATGAATACACAGCCACTTATCAGTCAACAGAGAGAAAATACGTTGCCTTATTTGCCGCTCGAACAGTGCTGGCCGTTTGTAACCCCCACATTTTTTCCTGATCCTGAATGATGACAGAACTCTATAAGTGAGCCAAACACAGGCAACGTTTTGTGTTCAGCATTTGCATAACAATTCCTGACCTTTCGCTGACATTTAATCGTGACCACAAATTTCTAATCAGCCCTTAATAATGAGAGCGACGATGAGGCACTCTGACAGACCTGCCATTCCCAGCATGCACTGCTGCAATCCGCGTGGATTTCAGGGATATGAGCACAAAGGTTATCCTGCTAAAATACCACTAGAAAGTCCCCCACAGAGACGGCGCTATGATCCACTAAAATTAAAAAGCTGACCGGAACTCATTAAAGAGTGAACTTATCACTCTTTAGTGGTGAGTATAAAATACTTTTTAAAAGACTTTTTGGAAATAACGTGTTTAAAAGTTTTTAAAAAACATTGACTTATTGCCAGTATTATGTGGTGTGTAATATTATGTAATATTTATATGACTACTAGTCATTCAAGATATCATTCAAGATATTTTCTCTTATTTTATCACTTTGCTTAATATTTGCTTAATAAGTCATTTTTTTTCTTAATGTTATTTAAATTAATTTTACATTTATACAATTATAAAAAATAAATACTAATAAACCCATCAGCTTTTTCCCCCCGCGCGGGGTCTTTACGAGCGAGATGAGGAGGAAACATGAAAAAGAATATTTTCTCTTGTGACACTTCAAGGAAGAGAAGCGTTTGAAGAATTGGACCGGAGCGTTGGAACAGGTTTGATGAAAGAGACTTGGACGTGTTTAGCGCACACCTACACTCAATCATGCACATATTTTAGTCCCATATTGTCCTCGCTTGAACTGCGCTGTGGTTTCTGACATAGCGCGTAGCACATAGCACACCCAGAGCGTGTCGTGTGTACTAGGCCATGCATGACTCCATATTATACTACTCAACTAGTCATCCAGAAAATAGTTGACTAGTAGGCGAGTCAATGTTCACGTATGCAAATGACACATCATGCAACATCAGTGGTCTGATGGGCCTGAAAGCCCCTTATAACATGCTCTGTGAACACCAAAGGACTAAAATTTTACTTTGTTTTCATAATTATGCAAATCCAAAAGAATATAGCTATAATATTATATAGCTATTATATTAATAATTATGCAAATCCAAAAGAATATAACTATAATATTATATAGCTATTATATTTATGATAATTAATAATCTACTGGAAGTGAGTGAACCCAAAAAAATAAAAAAATGTTGGAAAGTGCTCATGATGATTTTAGCCCTATTTAAAAAGAAAAAAAGAGATACTAATAATAAACATAAATACTATAAAACAACAATAAGCATGAATAAATTACATAAAACAAAAACAATATGAATTATTAATTATAAGAATTATGAATGTATTAAGTGTAATAGTAATTCGAAATATTAAGAATTGCAAATAAGAATAAACAAATAATATAACACTTAAATAAGCACTAATAAATTACATGAAACAATGACAATAATTATTAATAATTATAAAAATATATAATTTAAATAATTAATAATGTAATAAGTATAAAGTAATTGTAGATATTAATAGTTGTGAATAATTATAATAAAAAACAAATACTATAAAACAACAACAAGCTTTAATACATTGCATAAAATAATGATAATAATTATTAATAATTCTAAAAAATATGTATTATAATATTTCGTAATTATCAATGTATTATGTGTAATAGTAATTATAATATAAATAATTGCAAATGATAACAATAATAACAATAAAAACAACAAACAAATATAAAACAACGACAGCAAGCATTAATACATTATATAAAACAATAACAATGATTATTAATAATTATAGAAAAATACTTATATTGAAATTATTAATGTATTAAGTATAATAGTAATTATAAATATGAATCATCATAAATAACAACAAAAAAACAAATAATATAAAACAGCAACAAGCATTAATAAATTACATAAACCAATGACAATGAGTAATTATAATTATAATAATGCATTGTAATATTTAAATATAATTAATGTATTAAGAGTAATATGAATTATAATAATTAATAATTCTAAATATTAATAATAATAATAATAGGTTGTGCTTTGGTAATACACAATGTTCAAATGAAAGTGGAAAAATAAAATAAAATAAATAAAAAAGGATGTGTTTTTAAAAAAAAATGTGATATTTGTAATGAGAAATACTGACAACTATTATACAGAATCAGTCATCTCCCACTTTTTCAGAAACACATTTCTATCAGTCAAATTCCTTCATTAAGGTTGCAGAAGCACATGATTGCACCTCGAGATGCAAAACAGCCTTACAGTGTTTGAGGCACATTTTTATTCATGGGCCGTGAAATTTGTCACTTAATAGTTTTAGCTTCACCTTCACCCCTGAACCTTAAAATAACTTTAAATAACCAAATTAATTATCAGCATCGTTGGTTAGACAGTCGCTGATCTCTGAGAAGGCAGATTAGAAAATGTGTGTATAATATCAGTGAGACAGTTCAAGCATGTCTGTGGGGAGAATATTCAGAAATATATAGGCTATATAAATATTAGCCTGTTTTACAGCAGATACACGCAGACTGTGTGAAAGTGACTCAGGGGGTGAGGAATCTCATTAAATATGCTGTGGAAGACCAAGCTTAACTCACAGGAAGTGTGAATAGTGTGAGACAGGAAGTAGTCTGCACTGCTCCTCTATGTGGTACATCACAATGGCGGTCTCGCAACTTGTGGGGGTCTATTTCTTTTGAGTCAGGCAAAAACGCTCCCCTGTGTTACAACACATATTGATGAAAAAATAAATTGATATCCAAAATTAAATATGTGGTTTTTTGAGTGTTATAGCACCTGGTTACTCAATTTTGAAGCTGACATATTTTTATTTGACCATGTTTTCATACAAAATTAGGAATGTAAAATATATAACGCATTTGTTGAGCTTTGCGAACAAAGCATAACATTTTATGTATTTTCATTTTGGCAATTTCACATAAGTACTAATAAGCAATCATACATTAATTGAGGTTTATGATTCAATGACGCTATTTTTGTTTGAATTTGAAATATCATTTCTATAAAATTTTTGATTACATATGATTACCAAATATATTATATGAATTATATATATATGAAAATTAAGTAGAACATTTTAAGGCCTTGTGTTTACATTATTTAATTAATTAATTATTTTATTTTATAGGAAAGACTTACAAGCTTTCTGCAAATGTATGCACTTTTACTCAATTGCTCATAAAGGTGTGTGTATAAATAGCACAAGTTTATGTTTTGATTTGCGTACTACTATTTATATGCAGAAATTGACTTTGGTGTGCATACCGTATGATATGCAGTGGGTAGGATTAGGGGTCTTGGTGAATTTGCAGCATACCAACAAATTGTGTATCATATACAAATATAATTTTTATCTGGCATAAGTTACTTTTTATCTGCATTTTCATCAGACTCGACATCTAATTACCTGTGTTTATATATATAGACTAGGTATAACATTTGTGGGTCATTCATGGTATCCGGTAATATTTTGGCTTCAGAATTTTTGGAAAAAAAGTTACATGCTTTTCATGTTTTAAAGCATTCTACCGAAATAGTGACATGTTTAAATATATGGAACACATACTGGCTCTGAACACACAAGCTCTGTGTTCTATTAGAATTCCACAGTCTATAAAAACCTAACAGGGTGGAATATAACAGGGCGGAACATTTTGAGCTAAATTAGCTGTAGTTTTTTGATTGATCAACATTTAGCTCTGTAACCTTCTACAGATGAACATAACATTTATTACTGTCAGATTTGTTTTTTTGTTTTTTTTTTCGGACAAACATTCTTCATAGTCTAACAGGGTGGAAATTTAAGAGTGGTATAAGTAGGAGAGCATTAAAAAAAAGGAGTGAGAGTTGATGTTTACCTCCATTTGTACAGTTAAATTCCAGCTAAAAAATATACTTAAATCACTTCCTGAAAATGATCTCAGTGGAATTGTAGTCTGTTTTGGAAGACGATTTAAGAAAATTGCAGTATATACATACATTACATAGAGGTTTTTACAATTTTATAGTTTATATTTCTAGTGGAAGTGGATTACTTTGCACTGAGGACATGATAAAATTGAACGTATATATCAATAAAAATGTGTAAAACACTAAATATTTTTAATGCCTATTACCTCTGTTTAAATGATAAAGTAGTCCTAATATATATAATTTAAGCAATTTCTTAAAAGTATGTGACAATTTTTGAGAAAATATGAGTACGTAAATCACAGAGACAGAAAAGTCACAGTATAACAGGAATGACTTTTATATGTTTTGTGTGTACTTGAAACAAAATACCATTAAACCAACAGTTTCTACATGTGTGCAACCCTGCATGTTATCATCTCAGTTCTGAACCATTTTTTTTTTATAAGTAAAACAATTGCAAACAGCAGTGTAACTAAAACGTTAAAACAGGCTATGATTCAGGGCCGCAGTGATGAGCGCAGCAGGGAGGGAATGTGAATGTGGAGTGACTTTGCTGTCGTGTTAGTAGGCAGCTGTGTACCGTACACTTGGATTTGGAGAGATACCTGTCCTTTCTGAACACGCTGCTCCAGCGGCCGGCCCGATGCGATCTGAACCCCTGTCTGATCCAGAGTCCGTGGGACTACTGCGCAGAGAGCTTTCGATGAAATCAGGACACCTGTCCGCTTTCATCTGCACTCCATCTCTGACTGCGTTTAGGGGAGGAAGAGGAAACACTGCGGTTATCTGGGTTTTTGAAAATGCCTTTCACGTCTCTACAAGAAGCATGTGAAAACGTATCACAAACAAACATTTCTTTCTCAACGCGGAAGTAGTAGCCTAAGCTATTTTCTGCGATTAGCCGCTAGAACCATAACTATGCTAGAAAAAAAGGAATCTATACTACAAACCAGTGGGATCATGAGTATGTTAATAAATTATTGTTATATGATATATGATATGTGTTTCACCATTTTTAGTGTTGCAGCAAAAATGTAAGCTAATAATTTGGATGTGGCATAGTTACAGTTACATGAACTGCATTTTATTTGTAATGTAAAGCAGATACACAACATAGCTGTTAGTGAGACGTTTACCGCATTAGCTAAAGTGCTAACTAAATGTTTGGATATAAACAAACATAATGAATTTAGATGATGCATTACAAAAATATCACAAAAACATCTACTGAATGTAATTTTAATATCTGTCGAAATACTGTATTTTACATGTAGGTAACATTTTACCATCATATTAGCCTATATTACTAAATAGGCATCTAACATAAAACGAGATTCACTTTAAATTTACATAAGATTTCACAAAAACATCTGCTAAAAGCTTCTATGCATCAGGGAGTATTTTAGTGACATTTTGCATTTTTTACAAATTCTAATCTTTCGGATGAAAATGCTTGGCTATGTATTCTTATAAGAATAGCATGAGAGAGGTTTATCTTCAACGTTAGAGTTTTGTTTTTTGCTTATATATATATATATATATATATACATGTTTACATCAGCTACCCATGTGTTCAAATGCAATGAACTGTTTTGATATGTAAAATGTTTAAAGAAATATGTAGGCTTACTGGAATAGTTTATATTTCTTGTAGTTGACTTTGGTTAATCTGAAACATTTGTGAATTTGGTTGGTTTTAAACTATTGCTGGAGGTCTGTGTGAATCACCATCCGCTCTAATTAAGCTTTAAATTGAATTCAGCAGCACAAACGCTATTCTCTGCTTCTCTTCTGCCGAAGGCTATTCCAGACTGACCAACTGCACTGAATGAGGAAATTGTGTTTATTTCATTTAATCTGGGCGATGCCACTCTGAAATGGGTGAAGGGCATGTTGAGAGAAATTTCTCTCCAGCAATCTTCCTCCATCACATTTCTAATTTCCGCATCACCTTGAACTAAGATTTGGGACACACGCATTCCTGTTCACACAAACATCAGCAGTTTATTCCAAACGTAATTGCTGGAAAAGGTTAACATTGTCCAGTAAATGCACATACATCATCAGCTTGAGGTATAGTATAGGCCACTGTAGCTGTGTTTTGAACATGGTCGATGGTTTCTAGCTGGATCAAGATGTGTGACCCAACAGATTAGGACATAGTTGTATAAGCAACAACCATAGACAGCAACAAACCAGCTTCTGAGTGTTCTATAAACTAGTCTGCTTTATAGCAAACTGAGATATTTGTGAGCAGAAAACATTTTTTTTTAAATATTTTATTGTAAATATACTTTATTTTGTGATTCCTTTCATAGCTGAATATAGATTTTAAATAAAAGAAATGTTTTTATGGTTTTACAACCCTGAAGTAAACTGAAAAGAGTAAAAACATAATAAATCCTAAAAATGTAACCTTAAATGGTCAGCAAGCATCTTGGTTCAGATGTTCGGACTTTGTCTTCGGATCTGCATCTGTGAGCATGCTAATGCTAATGCTTGTTTACACATTTTCTCAATATGTCTCATGTTTTCTTTTATTTGGGTCATTTGCTTTCACAGCTCCTGCTATAGTAAGCACTCTTTCTCTCTGTGCCAAGAAAAGTTTAGACGTGCGGCTTTTATGTTTCTTTCTTTTCATAAACCCTCTGAGAGAAACTAGCTAAAAAGATGTGCAGTGAATCGTCTTCACTAACAACAAAAGGATAAAAAAAGCCACCAGAAAATCCATTTTAAAGTCTTAAAAAGACTGACAAATGTGTTCCCTGGATGGCTATATTATGTCTGCCGTCCGCCGGCTACTTTTTGCCTCGGTGGAAATCATTGCCGTTCGCCTATTAAAAGAAAGGTTCATTTTGTCAAGTCTGCTAAATGTTCACATTTAAGTCTTCAATTTTCTGTCATTATCACTCTGTTCCCTAATGGAAAATCCAACAGATAAAAACATCTCATTCGACAAAGACTCTAGCTGGTTGATTATGGTTACTAACTGGTCCAAACTGGTTAAGTGGGTGATTACCTGGTCTTCCAGCTGTAAAAATGAGTCAGGAGTGTGTTTCCCAAAGCAACTGCGGTAACAAATGTTACCAATAAAGTTTAATAGACTAACGACCATAGTTACATAATAAAGCTTTTGGGAAATGCACCCCAGGCAGTGTATTTCACCTCAGTTAAGAAACAAGGAATGACTAACTACCTAACTAACTAATTAATATATTCATTTATTCATTACCTTTTGACCTAGGTGAGAACTTCCTGATCACACAATGTTTTTTTCAGCTTTAATGTATGCTAATAAAGACTGTACCATGATATAATTCATTGTTATTACAGTACAACTATAAAATAACAATATTAATATTTACTGCTTTAATTTCTTTATTTTCAAACTTTAAACCATCAAGCTTTAATTTGGACAAAAATGAAGCTCCACCATTTGTTGTAACAAATACAATGTAACCACATAAATACTTGTGAATGTAAATGAATCATTAAGCATCATTGCGTCAAAATATCGCACTTTACCATAGTACCACAAGATTAGACATATATTTCACACATTCAGATTGACTGCACACACTGACATTCACGAATCGTGTTGCATTAGCTCATTTTAATTAAGCAGGAAAATTGAGCAAGCAGCGAATATCTATATTTTTTGAGTGTAGGCATGTAGCATGTATTTCCTGTAATATGGTGTGCGTATTCCTGCAACACTGAGTCTGAGTCTCCCATCGGTTCCAGAGCTCATTACCCTACAGCGGCTCTGAGAGCATCTCTCCAGCGCTGAGATCAATGTGAAGAGCTCGCGAGCAAGACAGATGAATGAATATGTATCGTAAGAGGCGAGCGAAAAAGGCCGCCATTCATTCCACGCAACCCCGTGTTCTTCAGACGGGGAAAAACTCAATCAGAAAACAAATATACTGTTACAGACAAGCCAAAGTTCTTCAGTCGGAGCCGGCGCGTGTGGGTTGACGCCCCAAAAGAGTTTTCAGGAGCTGTATGAAAGTCTGTGATAATCAAACATGTCACTCACTACCTCCATAAGCTCAGATCACGGGGGAGGCCTTCCCATCATGCCTAGAGAGAATTTAATTATAGTATCGAATGGAGGCAGGAGATGCTGGATGGCACGAGGGAATCGAGGGCCTATCGGTTTGCCCCAGTATCCGCGAGTCTGTCCAAATGGGCTGTAATAAGACATTTTTGAGAGTCGATGTACTCGGACCCCAGACCAAACCCGGCGCGTGTGTAATCTCATCCCAGACAGACCGGTGTGCCGGGTACGATTTGGGCTTTATCAGTCATGAAGCAGTCTTCCCTCTGTGTTCTCACGCACGCGGTTTGATCATCCTACAGTAATTAATCAGCTTGTACAGGTGCGATTACTGCTCATTAGACTACACTGAATCATGTGTGAGACCCTGAAGAAGATGTGTTTCTTTAAACGAGCTGGATTATTTTGCGCTGGTTTAATCTCATCGTATGCAAAAGGCCATCTGCATAATTTGTTAAATGTATCATCATCGTCCTTAATCAGTATTTTTTTATAGCCATACTTTCCTTGTTTCCACTTTGGCCACTATTAATAATTATTATTATTATTGAGAAATTATTAGTATTGTAAAATTAAATAAAAAATCTGTATCACTATTGTAATGCTATTATAAAGTATACCTAATACTATTTAACAGTAATAATAAATTGTAAATGTATTATTATATTTATTATTAAATCAAAGTAAAACCAAAATATAACTAACACAATTTAACTGAAATAGAAATAGATTGTTTTTATTTTAATTTAATTTTACTGTGCAGTAGGCCATGAAAAACGTGGGTGCTTTAATTTTGCTATTATAAAAATGACTATTTTACTGTATTCTCAAAAAGAATGTAAGAAAATAAATAATCATTTTAACAGTAATAATTTTACTATTGTTGTACATTTTATTGTAATAGAAAAAGAATTTTCACTAATTTCATTTTAACAATTAACTTAATGTTGTTAATTAATTTAGCTTATACTGGTGAGATTATTGCTCATTATATTATATTAAATCATGCGTGAGACTAACAGAAGGTGTGTTTCTTGGATAGAACTGGATTATTTTCCGCTGGGTTATTCTCGTCATATGCAATAGACCATAACAAAATGTGTCGTGAATGGTTGGAGGGTATAAACGCCGTCTGTCCGGCGTCCTTTCCTCCGTCCCTCCTGCTAAACTGGTCTCTTATTTTCTCTGTGCGCTCACGTGCGACTCACGTTCATTGTCATGCATCGGTTCAAGCTGCAGAAATGACAGTCAGACACTTCACCTAAAACTCTAGAGGACGTAAATGATTTATTCTGCAGGCGCAGTGGGTCAGAACAGGTCAGGACGGGGTGAAATGGGCAAGGCTGGCTCTGCGTGGCCCTGAAATACAGTGACGGCTGGCCTTGAGCCAAACACCATGGAGATTTAGAAGAGGGAATACATGTACATGTTCCTTTAGCACAATGGGGATAAAATGTATGTGGTAAAGTATGACTACTGTAGTATGTCAAAAAATGTCTCTTATGAACCAGTTATTTTTAATGAATCAAAAACATAGACTTCAACCAGTATAGTCGTCAGTTGGTTTTTGTGAATCAAAAACATACAAAAAGTCTTATTTGACCAGTTTTACTTGCACCAGTGCAAACCGTCAGGTTTTACTAAACATGTGCAATGATGAGTTGGCGCTGGAAAGGCCTGACCTTATTGAATATGTATTTGTAGGAGTTTCCTTTTCAGACGCAAAATCTATGGAAGGAGGGCACTCAAATAAATCACACAACAAGATTTACAATTTGTGCGCTTGTCAAATGAGAAAGTGATTCTTATGAAATGGTTCTGTTTAGTAAATCAAAAACATGACACACAAACACTTTAGTCTGATTCATGAACACATGTCTCGTATAAACCATTTCAGTGATTCAAAAACATAAAGCACAACCAGTGTTGTTTGATTCAAATGGACAGCACACCCAAACGAATTAAAATCAGAACCAAATCCAATCGAGAGCTTGTGAGCAAAATTCTAAATTGTAACACTGCCTGCTATAACATCAGCATCATTTGACCAGTGAAACGTATTTTAGCACCTTCACATTTAATACTATGTCATCGCAATCCGTCAAATGCTTCATCAGAGCTTGCTCTAATGTGTAAGCCCTCCAATGTCTTTCAATCTGACTGGTTGGCAAAAATGTTTTTCCAGGACAAACAAGGATCCAGAAACCATATCATCTACTGTACACATGCATCACCCTCTTTTGTCACTCATCACCACAAAACAACAACATTGCCATAATAAATGATCAATAACAGCTTAATAACTGAGAGCATCAATGATCAGACGTCAAGATGGATGGATGGTCATGGATATAATTGTTGTTTAATATAATGTGGTTCTGCCATTTACCCAGTGCATCCTGACCTGCTTTAGTGTCCAGGCAGGAGAGCGGAGCTGACAGGCTGCTGTGTTTTCATTCTCTCTGCCGTGCACTGGATTAGTGTCTCTCGCTGTCAGACAGCCACTATGGGGAATGCTGGCAAATCTATATTTAGAAGTTTTTGCATTACATATTCATGGATGATTCAGAATCCAAAGTCCCCGAGTAGATCTGAAACTTCACCATCCAATCTGTTCCTTTGCTTTTCTTTCTGTCGGTTTTCAATGAACGGATCATATCTGATGAGTCTGAAAACAGCAGATACCCATAACTGGAAGACTGCAGGCGAAGAAAGGCTTCTCACACGATTTCATGAAATGCAATGATGATTATCAGTGTAAAATATGTGATACGTTTTAAAGGAATAGCTTCCAATTACTTACTTTTATGTTCTTTCTGACTTGTTTGGTTTCTATGGACCATGGAAGATATTTTAAAGAATGTTTTAGTTGGTTTTGTCCATATCATGAAAATAAATGGGATCAAAATATATAATAAAATAAATCAATATTTTCTATGTATTTGTCCATAATTGCACATAAAACAAAAAAGGAAAAATATAAACAAATGAATACATTTTTTAAATATCTAGAAATAATTTGATATACAGTATATATAAATATATATATAAATAAAATGTTTAAATTCTTAGACAAGCAGGTTGATTAATAAAATAATGGGTAATTACATCACCATAATATTCCTATTTAAAATGATTTTAAAATACATAAACAGACCACATTTCTTATATTAGGAAATTCATAGTATTTTATTAGTTATTTTAAACTTATTTTTCTCCACGAATTGCAAAAAGAAACATGTCAGCTGAGAAGTTTAGCTACAGTATAACTGCATTCTTTTCTTTATTTGTACACCTCTTTGGAGTCTGGGTTTGAAATGACATTTTGGTTCAGGTTGGTTAGTCCAGCATGTGTCTTTGACAGGGTCTGGAAATCTCCTGACCGATGACAGTTTCATAATTGGCAGTAAGGAACAAGGCTGTCATGATGTGTGAGTGACAGCCTGTCTTTTAGGGGGTAGAGGATATGTACGGTTTTGCCTTGAAGGACACTGAGGATTTCCTGAAAAGAAGGGGTGGGACGCACTCATCTCTCTAGGATACTCTTTTTTTGACTCTCAGAATTAAAACTGCTTCTACATATAACTTTAAAGTGCTCCTATTATGTATTTTTGAAAATGATCTTTCAAGCAGCTCTAAGGGAATGAACATCCTGCAAAGTTTTAAATCTAAAGATGCAGCTTGTATAAAGTTATTGTCTCTCAAAATGTTTACTAAATAATTTTTGTTTTTACGAGTTCCAAGCTGTTTCACTTTGACATCAACATGAAACATTACCATGTTGCCCACCCGCACAACCTGATTTTGAGTTCGACGTGTCGTCTTTGTTGACCCTGGAACAACATTGTGATTAGCCAATCAGATTTAAAGAACCAGTTTATAGTTTTTGTGAAGTTTAGGCATACAATCAGTGCTTGGTTCATCTATCATTTCCTCGTATTTTAGGCATTACTCATAGGTAGGGTTAGGTTTAGGAGTAGAGATGTGGTCAAAACTAAAATTTTTGTTCCAGGGTCAACAAAATATGTTAAGCCAGGAACATGCCCAACTCAAAATCAGGACGTGCTTGCCCACCCACTTGATTAGTCTGAATGAAAATGCAAATTCATTATTTGCCACTAGGTGGCGCGTTTTGGAGAGTAAAAAGCTCACAAACACTGCTTCGAATGAAATCGACCAATCACTGGTGAGGTTTGGAAAAATGGATCATTGAACCAAACGTTTGAGTGTCAGTGAACAAATAAGGGAGAAATAAATGCATATTATGAGACAATCTAAGTGTTTTTGACCTTGCATGCATGTCAACCTGTTGTTTGGGACTCTAAAGAATGAAAACTAAAGAATGCACTGGAGCTGTAGGATTTTTTTGAAGAACAGCAAGCAAATGAACTGCTCAGGACCAGTTCAGAGACTCTTGAACAACTTTCACGAAATATAAAGACAGCTGTTGATCATCCAGGAAACGACACACAGTATTAAGACTCAAGGGTGTTTGAACTTTTGAAAGGGGTCATTTTTATAAAATCTGTAAATAATTTGTCTTGTGGAGAATACATCTATAAAACAGCTTAAACAGGACCATAATCAATAAACAGTAACATGCAATTTGTGTATATATGTGTGTGTGTATAATTATTTTGTATTAATTAAATTAAATGTGTATTTAGCAAGATTTTAATCTGCCCACAAAAAGTTTTTTTTTTAATCAATTATTCAATTATGCATTGTGAAATAAATATTCGGACAGACAAACCTGCCGTTTAAAGCTCAGTGTTACTTTCAGCATCGCTGTCACACCGTCAGGCTCTTTAAAAAGGCTTAATTAAAGTTAATAATCTGAGGTTCGGCCAGGTGTAGCACACACATCTCTAATAATCAGTGTTAATTAATTGCCATTTATAAACACAGCTGTGAGCTGAAATTGGCTTAGACTTGATCTGGACGTGCTGTTTATAACGGTCACCTCGCGGTTAGTTTTTCCACCGTCGTAGAGACAACAGCACCAATTGAATCTTGCAAGTGGCATTCGATTGAGACTCTCTGGTGGGCACGTCTGAAAATATCAATAGTGATTAAAATACGTGGATCAAGGGTCAGTTTCAGTCTTTGCTCAAGTTCTTGACATGCTAACGCTGTTTGTACTTTGTCCTGGGGAAGATGGAGGTATTGATTCCTCCGTTTCATCCTCTTTTTTTTGTTTTTCATGAAATGTCAATTGTGCCAGGTTCCAAACCTGCTGTCGGGTGTCTCCGTGAAGCACTCATGAATAATGCAGACGCACAAGGGTAAGAAGTGAGGGAGTTATCTTCTTTCTTTCGGCATCCGAGAGGTGGATCCTCACCTGAAGGTGTGAAAGGAAGCCGACGGGGCGGGACCGGGAGGTCGAAAATGTCAGGGCGGGTTGTGTTGACGGTGGGGGGCTGAGACATGTTCACTGGGCTCAGAGCAAATCCTGTCGCTGAATAGAGGAACGACTGTAATTATTCTACTGCTCCAGTTTTCACGAGAGAGGAAGGCCATTAATTCCGAGAGACATTCAGGCACTGTCCCACTGCGCCCCCAGAGAGAGAATGAGAATAAAGGGTAGAGAGCGAGCGAGAGGGAGAAAAATGGTATACAAAGCTTTCTGCTTTGACAATGGCATTCAGACACATTAGGACCCAGCGCAGAGTATTTAAAACTGAAAGGATCCTGCATGATAGTCAGCTTCCATTTTTCATCTGACAATGTGTGGTATTCCAGAGTGGTCGAGCTGTGGATGAGACATTATGGCTGTTAAGATTAAAGGATGCATTAATTAAGATGCCACAGTATATGTTAGAATCTGAGAGGCACAAGAAAAGAATGCAAGAGGATCAAAAGTATATAAATAACGCTTTACCTAGTGACTCTAGCGAACACCGTGCATCACAGGCAATCCTGCCACAAGCTTTATAAGGAGAGATATGTTTTTTAACTGAAAAACAAATCAGTTATGGAGTGCTCGGTTGATGAATTGTTGGTTAGTAAAGTAAAAACTAAAGTAATGAGGTACCGTGATAAGTTAGTGATGAGATTTAGCAGGGAATCCCAACCAATCTCATAACCTCACCAATAAACCATTATCCTATAATTAACCCAGTTACAAGTGAGGTAGAGTGATGGATTAGTGTAAGATTAGTGATGAAATGGAGGTCTACAGAAAATGTGAGGAACTAATCTAATAATAATCTAATTCTTAACAGATTACTCTACTCATCATTAACCCCTTATAATATTAACCCAGTGTAGGGTTATAGTGATGAATTCAAATGATGGGTTGGTTATGAGATTGGTTGGGGTTCTCCTCTCAGTCCCATAATGTTATTTTGTAATCTCATTAATAAGCTATTATCATATCATCAATCCAGTTAGCAATGGAACAGAGTGAAGGATTAGGGTAAGGTTTGTAATGATTTCAAATGATGAGTTATGCCGGAAACAGACTGCAGACTGATTTTCAAAGTAGTCGCGTCACAGATCTTTTCACACTGCATGACTATCTGGGTAGCATTCAGTCTCTAATGTGTTCACACTGCATGATAGATCCACGACAGGGGGTTTCACACTGCACACTGACAACTTTGTATCACTGCCAAACAAACTCGAGAAGTGACAAGGAAAACAACACAAGGTCAAGTGTGCAAGACCGGAGTTCTCACGTGAGACTGGGATTATTATTAAAAATGCAAATTGCATGTGGCCTCATTTGCAACAAAAAGAAGATTATGGAGGAGGATATTTACCTTCTATAACTTTGTACGTTCTCCCCCAAAACCCCGCTGCCCTGGATGTTGCCATCTCATTAGCTGTAGGTAATCATTGCTGTTATTCAGTCAGAACACATTTCACACGGCATGATTTTAAATCACAGACAGGTCCAGATATTTAGTGTGACAAAATATCTCACGGGTGTCGGTGACACGTTGGCGATTGCATCTTTGACACTTTGCGATTGTCATTTGTGTTAACAAGCACTGATTTGTCTGTGATTGCGAGCATTTGTCTGTGATTTCTCAAAATCTGACAGTGAGTCAAAATCGGGGGTTAAAATCGTAGGTCCCACTTTGTGTTAAGTGTCCCTAAAACCAGTGTACCTCTATAGTAAATATATGTTTATGTGGCACGTAACCACAGTATAAGTACACATTGCTACATAGTATCTACAGCTGTAATATTTCTGTAACTACACACATGTAACACCCCTCAGAATGGTGTGTAAGCACAAATGTGTAACCGGACATTGGTAACAACACTTTTTTCACTGTCAGCTACATTTTGTAGCAGCAGTATGTATAAGAGTAACTGGAACAGGGGTGATCAGGGGGTGTAGTTGGGTAGGTTTAGGGATATGTAAAGTGGGTGGAGTTGGTGGAGCTGGTGCTCCTCTGTAATACCAGTGTTTATGCATGGCAACTCCTCATGAACTGCCCACTTAATATAAAGTGTAACATTCTGGACACCACAATTCATATGTAAAGCCTAATTTACTGTGTAACATCAGAGTAATTACATGCTAAATCCATAGCTATTGGTTATTTAATATAAAGTGTAACACTTTATTTGCCAAAAAGTTAGTCCTGTTACACATTTGTACTTTCATTACCAAAAAGTGTTGTTACCAATGTCCTGTTACACATTTGTACTTACATATACCCTTCTGAGGGGTGTTACATGTGTGAAGTTACAGAAATATTACAGCTCAGTGTGATACACTGGTGTGGGACCAAATTGTACGGTCTGAACTTGGCATTAGTAAAGGAAATGGTTGGGATTCCCTGCTCCTAACAGTCTTCTAATATGACTTTATCTGATCATTAACCCAGTAAGGAATGGGGCAAAGTGGATTAGTGTAGAATAATTAATGAATTCAAGTGATGAGATTGATTAGAATAAACTGCTCAGTTTCATAACATTACCTCATCATTAACCCATCAGTCTATCATTAACCTAGTTAGACGTGGGGTAGAGTGATGGATTACTGTAAGATTATTGATGAAATGGAGGACTACAGTAGTTGGGAAACCATTATCAACATTATAACAGATTATTTTACAACATAATTAACCCAATTCTATCCCTATCCTATTCTATCATTAACCCAATTAGCAATGTGGTAGAGCGAAGGATTAGTGTAGGGTTAATAATCAACCCAAGCAATGGTTTAGTGATGTGATTGTTTTTTTATACTTTATCATTAAAACTGTTAGTAATGAGATAGAAAGATGGATTAGTGTAGGATTAATGAGGAATTCAAGTCATTGGTTACTATAAGATAAGTAGGAATTCCATGCTGCTTTGTCTCATGACATCACTTTACCTCATTATAACCCATAAGACTAGCATTACCCAGTTAGCAATTGGGCAGAGTAACTGATTAGTTTAGGGTTAATGATGCATTCAAGTGATGGGTTTGCTTGGAAATCTCTGCTTTACCTCTTCATTGAATTGAAGTGATAGATTTGTAATGAAATAGGTCTAAAGAAAATTCATTACTGAGTTATTTTTTTTATAACTGGTAATTGATGAAGTAGACTGATTTATTATGAGGCTGAATAATAAAGTTAAAGATGTAGCATTTGAACCAATCAGGCGCAAACTATTTATTGCATTTAACAAATAATTTTTAATACTGCTTTACCAGCCCAATGGGTAACTCAAACTGCAACTATGAGGGTCTGTGGGCTCTTTCCCTGAAAGGCAGCTAACACCTCAGGAAGGCAAAACAGACCTCTGATTCCATGGCAACCGACTAATAAGATTATTTCTTGAAGGAATATGAACAAAACAACTCTGACTAGTTATCGGAGACCCATCTTTCTTTCTACACTAAGATGAGGATTTAACTCTACGGCAACACCTAATTTTTACACCGGGCCGAGGCCTTGGCTTTCCATGTAACTCAAGATCCACAGATCGCAACAGATCTCTCTCTCAGCTCTCCTTTCATCTACCAATATCTACTCAGAGTCATGAGATCTTTTGGAATTCATGGCTCTTCAAACCAGGAAGAACATTGGAACCATCAGGACTTTGAGACTGCATCAGACTCTCGCCAATGAGGCAATGCAAGTATTGTACACGGTTATAACTATAAGGTTATAAAACCTGTTATGAACAGCACTGATGGTTTTACAGGTGGTCAACTAACTCTCTTTTCATAAGTCAATTTTTCCTTTTCCTAATGGTTTACCCTTAAGCCTTCTTTGCACTTTCCCCTTGTGTGAGTGTATTTATACTTGTGTGTTTAGTTATGTGAGCTAACGTAGAGTTAATAAAACTTTTGCACAAACAACATAAGTTTCTGATTCTGCCTTGCAAATTAATGTCCCTTTACAATTTCAGCCCTTGCTACATGCTCTAACGCAGTGATACTGTAAGAAGGTATTTTTCTGTGGCCAAGAAAATATCCCTTCTTCGAGTTTATATGAACTTAAACTATATGTTCGCTGATTGAACAGATTAGTTGATGGTAATTCTGCTACAGTTACTACTGGCAGCTAATATAAATAACTGCAATTAATCATAATTAATAGTAATTATTTTTATTCATTTCCCTTAATAAGCTAATATGCTACAATTGAGTTAAATTGACAAAGGAAGAGCAAAGAGGCATAGTGATGAGTCAAAGACTGATTAAGTGGCTAGTAATGAGATGGTAAGATGATTGGTGGTCAGTTAAAGTTTGGAAATTCACTTTTGTGACGTTTGGTTCCCTAGTAGTAAAATGTCTTTTTGTTACATACATTTGAAGAAAGTTTTCACCATACAAAAAGACAAGGTCGAGTTACTGAGGCAGCCAGCTGAGCATCACAGGGAAGCTTAACCTTACTAGTGGACTTACTAGTGGAGTACAATGAAAATCCCCACCATTCATGTGCCGAAGCACCTACAATACACACTGAGATGCTCTAAAATTAATTCAGCAAGCCATGCAATGACCTTGATGACTCATGGTGAGCATTTTTAGCTCTCAGGTGATCTCCCACTTTTCTCCTTATAATTGAATTCAAGAATTGGAGAGAAATGGCTGGCCTGAATCTTTATTATCAGCAACCTGTTTGGGTGGACTCACCAGCATTATAACTCTATATAGTTTCTGGACTCAAGCAACCTAGGGAAATCATAAATCACAAGATTAGACACCTAACATCAAGACTCGATAGATGATGGTGAGGAAAATACACAAACATGTCACTCAGAAGGAGCAGTGACGAAGTTAGCGCCCGATTCGCTGAAATAATTATGGAAATTAGGTTCTGTGGGTGCTAATGGCACAAAGCTAATTGCGCCAGGCAAATACTGTTGAATTTTGTGAATAAAGTGCAATCTGTAATAACTCTAATTTGCATTTAAAAAGGCGCGTTTCCACAGAAAAGAATGACAATTACTTGGTTTACATCAGATGTTGTGCTATTTCAGCATGTTTAGCACCTGGTTAAACTGGATTGCGGTGCTGAAATATTGCAGGCTAAAGTGAAACAACTGTGTAAGGAATTCAACCCATGATGTTTTAATGATAACGTGAAATGTAATGCACCTCTCTTTCTTTTCTTCAGGCCATGATGGTTATTATGGTGTTGAGAGTATCTGAGGACCTGGCAACACAACACATTTTCCTCGCAGCATTAAACGTGATTCATGATTCATGACTAAAAAAAAACCAAAAAAAAAAACCGGATTTTCCTTCTTTTTAAACTCCAGTGATTAGTTTATCCTTGAATTTCGTTTGTGAAGTCAGACTATATGCATGAAATATGAAAGCGTGGGAGTCTCTGACTTTGGCGATATATTTACAGTTAAGGTGTTTCTTTATAAGCGTTTAAGAGTTTGTGAATAAAATTCTGCATTTGGCTGTTTTAATAAAAGCTCTCTTGGCCCACTTCTTTTTCCCTTCAGCATCTTCAGCTTAAGCTCAAGGATCAGACTGACATGAATAAATAAAGAAGCCTCGGGACACAAGAGTCTTTTCCACCCGAAAATCCCTTCAGCTCAAACATCAGCATAGGCCCAACGAAATCTCAAATGCTCCAGACACCTCAGCCTCCGGAGGAGCGCGTTCTCGTATGAGTAAAAGTAATTTCTAAGAACGTCATTTATGGCATATAAATACTGTACACTTACACTTTATGCTCTAAAGAGATGTATATTAATGCACTTTAATCGTTTGCAGTTTATACTGTGGTTAACTGCCAACTATGGGAAAATATACATATAATTAGGACATACTGTATAAACAAACTTCACTTTAATTTTGCGTTTCCATTTGTTGAAAAACTCTCCAACGAGGAGACTTTCCTATAAGAAGAATCCAGTTTTAATCTGTGTGCTAGTTTGCATATGTTTATAACTATGACTGAAATCTCTATAGTGCAAGGGAAACTTTGAATCCACCGGAAAATTTTAGCATATTATTTTTAACATTTATCCGTCTAATGTTTATATTGCGCAATATATTAATACTTCTGCCTGGTCTCATAAAAATACGTACATCTGTGCAGTTTTGTGCAGCTGTGTTTTTAATGTTCTTTACTGCATACTTTGCAGCTGTTTCAAAAAGATCCACTGAGTGGCTCTAAATCACAAGTTCAATATGTGAACCCTGGCACCTATTTAGTACATTGATACATACATATGTTACATATCTGGGGACTGTCTCTAAAAGTTAATGCTCTATCATGTTGGAAATATGCCCTACACCAAATTAAACCCTAAACCTACCTGATAGTGTTAAGAAAAGCAAAACTTGTATACAAAGGCATTTTGTAACTGTTTTATTAACTGTAGTTACACAAGCTCCGAAACGGAGCCCCCTCGCCTCTCAGGTACATCTCTGTACTCCGTGAGCTACTGAACGAACCTAACTTCTATGAAAACACAAAGCTATGAAGCTGGAAATGTGTGACGCTAACATTCAAGAGCATCAGTTTTCAAATATCAAATATATTTTTTTGAAATCCTAACATGATATTCTTCAAGTAATTGGGCAAAAATTACTGTATTAATCAAAACACTACATTTGTGTGGAAAAGGAATAAAATGTGCCAGGTTTTTTCTGTCACTAGTTAATTGGTTAATTTCTTTTGGAAACAGCAGTGAAATGTACTTACTGGTACATATTTTGTGTCTTGTTAAAAAGTGCACCCAGGTACATTTATGTCATGAGACTAGTCAGTTTTTCTAAACACTTTCATATAGTTTTATACTTTTAATTGATTTTAATATAATACAAAGTTTTAAAAAATATTATTTGCCATACAATTAACTCAAAAGACTGGGGACAGTAAAATGGTTTTAAAAGAATCTCTTATGCTAACCAAGACTGCATTTATTTGATAAAACAATACAGTACAAATAGTAACATTGTATTATTACAATTTGAAACAACTAGTTTTAAGCTTCAGTTTTACAAAACATCATTTATTCTTGCGATCCAAAGCTGAATTTGCAGCATCATTACTCCAGCTTCACATGATCCTTCATAAATCTAATATCCTGATTTGCATATCTCAGAATAGCTTTGAATATTCATGTACACTATTATATAGCAAATAAACCTTGAGTTACAGTGATTTTACTACGGTTAAAACACTGAGATGATGCAAAGTGGAGTCAGCTGTGGGCTATTTACGCTTGTCAAGTTACATCACCATCAAAAATCATTGCATAAACAGAGGGGCTTTCTAATAATCCTGATACAAATTTATACAAAATCACATTTAGAGCCAGAGTTATGAGTTGTATTAAATGGATTTAGCCTTGGTGTTTCTCTCTTTGAGATGAATCTCATAAAAATACATTAAGATCAGTTTGTTTCTCTTGCCGCCCCGTATCTCAAACCATACCCGTGAAGTTCCGAGAGCCATATGCACAAAGTCACACAGAAAAATTAAGCTTTGCAGGACAAAACCGAGGCATAGAGAGGAGAGATTGGGGGTGTTCGGCTGAAACAGATGGAGAGATAGCCTGCAGGAACATCGCTCTCTGTGGGAGTCGAACCACTTTACAGACTCGCTTTGGCTTTTGGAGACAGAACGATTCCTCAGGCGTTCGATCCTCGAACCGTCCCTCACACTGCCGCTTAAACGCACCGCTTTCTAGCGTTCCTTTACTCCGAGAATGGCTTTCAGAGTTAATAATGCAAAAGATACTTTACAGAGCAAACAGTCGTGGCTTTAAGATCATTTGATTGGATGAGGCTAGTTTTTTTTTTTTTTTACTCATCATGCTCTCATTTCTTCATTTGGTCTCAGTTCTAATCAGATTCCTCTCAGATCCCACAGAGCTAGCAGAGGCCGCGGTGCACATTCACTAATGCATTAGTGCCCACAAAGAAGCAGGAAGCGGCAGAGCAGCACAGAGAACACATTCAGCCCGAGGAACAGAGACGGCACACCAGTGACTGCCAGACATTCAGAGGTGGGAACAACTGTTGGAACGGAGACAGAGATCGGAGAAGGACAAGCTGGAGGGCGCAGCTGCACATCGGAACGAGAGAGAGGGAAAAAGATCTGCAGTGCTTTAAATATTCCCTGGTGAATTCTACAGAAAAAAACATGCTTGGTTAATATTTTACCGCTAAATAATAGTCACAGCTTGTGATTTTAATAATGCATTATTAGATGCTGAAATAAGCATTAACTAAGAATAATAAATGCTGTAGAAGTTTATCATGTTAACTAATGTAATGAACTATAAATATATATATTACAGTTTTGCAACAGTTTTTTCATAAACAAATACAGATGAATAAAAAAAGGGATGCATTCAATTCTTCAAAAGCAATTTATAATTCAAAATTAAAAAAATCTAAACAAATTTGGTTTCTATTTCAAATTGTCTTCCACTTTCTATTCCAAATTCAACAAAAATAACTTGTTTTCCGCATTAAGAATTTTTCTCAAGTGTCAGAGCATGTTACGTAGAATAATAATACTAAAAAAATCAGATTTGTATTACAGGAAGAAATTTAATTTTATATATATTTATTTATTTTATATATTCAGATAGAAAACAGCTATTTTAAAACGGACTTGCTTGTGGATACTAATTTATATGTGTTTATATGAGGATGAAGATTTCTTAATGTTGTACACATACTACTACTACTTAATTTCTCTTGTTGTTTCTGTTGGGGGAGAAATTCATCTTCTTATCGGCCTACTAGGCTACTACTACTAATAATAATCATTTGATTTTGGGGTGAAATATGACCTAGATGTGTCTTTGGGCAGTTTTGTGAGTTTCTTCTTCTCTTTGGTTCAGAAGTTGAGTCTGATATAAGTTGATTGCAGGTCTGTAAGTCATTCTTACAGCTTCAATGTTAAAGCTCAGCTGTCGTCTTCTGGCCTGAGCAGTAAAGTTCAAACCCCACTGACTCCGCTCATGGCACTTGCAGGAATGTAAAAACCCTGATAGAAATCATAATTCACTCTTTGACCCATTACTGCCGGCCCTTTCAGGGCCACTGAAGAGCTTAGTGGCTCTTTTCTCCTGCGGCACAGAAGCTTCTCATTCCTGAACTACTTCCTGTCTGGCACCGGCGGGGGAATCTCTCACTTTCTCTCTTATTCCCATTGTCCAGCTCAAACCAAGCATGACTGATAGAAAGATCATCCAGTCCCAGTCTAGAAATGCCAACAGCTTTGTTGGAGGTAAGAGTCCACTCATGTTCCAGTCAAGTCTCCGCTATGCACTTCAGCTCCCACTTTAAATTAAACCTGATTTGCATTTTCTGAAACACCACTGCTTGCAAGACAGAAAGAAAACACCCTCATGTTGCTTCAAACCTGTGCAGCTGTCTTTAGTTGGAAAAACAAAAGCTGACGTTTTAAGGACGTCCACTCTTTCCTATACAATCATAAATAAAATGATGGCAAAATTAGCAAAGCTAAGGCACGTCCTGATTTTGCTGAGTTAGGCGTGTTCCTGGGTCAACATATTTTGTTGATAGATGATGATAGATGACTGAATCTGATGTGCAAGCACCAAACACTGATTGTAAGCCTAAACTTCACAAAAACTATAAACTGGTTCTTCAAATCTAATTGGCTAATCACAATGTTGTTCCAGGGTCAACAAAGATGTAAAATCAGGTTCTGCCAGAGGTAAGAGCTATGATTTCTTTAATACAGAAAAGACAGTCATGCAATGCAACAAAGTTCAGACAAAGGCTGCAAAATTAATTAATTTAAATTGCACAAAAATGTAACTAAAATTTAAAAGGGTGCAATTCCATTAAATAAATAAACTGTAAAATGAAATAAAATGATGGTAATAGTAC
>JAUYWG010000066.1:3732768-3750977 GCA_034779775.1 Enteromius afrohamiltoni | reverse complement strand
CTCAGTTTAAACTTTTTTTCCGTGATTTATGTTCTATTCTGAATAAAATATTGACATTTGCCATCTCCACATCATTGTATTGTATTGTTTTTATTCACAATTTGTTTAGTGTCCCAACTTTTTTGGAATCCGGTTTGTATTTTAAAACACAGCAGATTTGGAACAATCGACTCAGTATAAAGGAAACTGAACAGTGCTTCACAATAAATCAGAATTGTGAGATTATTAGAGTTTATATTAATTTGTAATTATCTTTATATTTTGTCTTATTGTTTTAATTTTAGTTAGTCTGTTTCTGTCATTTAATTTTTTTCTAAAAGCATAGGTCTTCTAGTGTAATCATTTTTATTTATATTGTTATTTATTTAGTATAGTTTTAGCCATTTTAGTACACCAAGTTAAACTAAAGGAATGTTGTCTTGGCAACTAGGTGAAATATATATACAAAAAAAAACTAAATGCTTGCACGCACACACACATCAGTTATTGTAACTACAATAATTCTGAAAAAAAATGGTCAATATTGCATCTTCCATGTGCAATATTTGGCTTTTATATGTTTCATAACACATACACACACAAACACTTTAAGCAGGTGGTGACGGTTACTTTTAGCAAAATGCATCATGTCTGTGCTCCACGGCTGACATTTGTCTCTTGGGCTTGTGAGTAAGGAACATCAGCATGAGTGCAGTTCCATGGTAACAGATTCTTTGAAATCTGTTATGGAATCCATTGGGGCCCGTACAGGTTCTGATCGCTCTTCACACACATCTGACTGTGAAAGCAGCGCACTCGTGTTGAGATCTGTTAGATGAATTACAATGCTTCACGATCAATTATTAAGCATCATAATTAATTACGAAGCTTTCAGTTTCACCATCAGCCCGAGAACAAACAAGAACAAATCAAGCTATGCAGAACTAATAGGAAGAAAGTCGCTCTGCAAGTAATAAAAAAGATGTGTTTGCAAATGTGTTTGTTTTTGTGCAAAGTTTAAAGGGAGCAGAAACATGATGGAAGCAAAAGAAAAACAAGCCTTGAACTGACACAGTATTTTATTTCAATTTAACACGGGTATGTTATAATGTGTTGATGGCTACTGACCTTTTGACCTTTTGTGTTTCGCAGAAGAAAGAACCAGTTGGGAAGGATATGGGGGTGAGTAATGATTACTGATTATTCATTTTCGGTTAAAGTATCTTTCTAAAAAGTTTCCAGGCATGACGCAAAGCAGAAATGCTATTTCATCTGATAAAATTATCAAGTGTCTTTTATAAACCAGCCACACAACAGTATAATTAAAGGCACAATAGTGCAATAAATTGTCACAATTATTAATTATTAGCAAAATGTTCTGCATGAAAACAATAAAACATATTTGAATACATTATATTTGTAATATATTTAAAATATATTTAGATTTTTCACTTTAATACTACTGTATATTAGTATTTTATTAATACATTATATATTTAAAATATATATTTTTTTTTACAATATTTGTAATTTATGATATCCATAATATACCAATACTACAATCAATGATTATAAAATTATTCATTATTTTATTTAATATTTTTATTAATGTTAATTATTTTATTTTATTCAAATAACTGAATTATTGAACCACTCCTTTTTTAGAGGTGTCTTGGTAATTGCCTATAATTTCCACCTGTTGTCTATTCCATTTGCACAACAGCATGTGCAATTGATTGTCAATCAGTGTTGCTTCCTAAGTTTACAGATGTGTGATTGCCTTGGAGTTACATTGTGTTGTTTAAGTTTTCCCTTTATTTTCTTTAGCAGTGTGTGTGTGTATGTATATATATATATATATATATATATATATATATACACAAACACGCACAAAAATACACATACTGTATATACACATACTTTAATTCATACATTTATGTCATTATTCAAATTAGAAATCTTACAAAATAATATTCAAGTCAAAATTATGTTGACATTCAGTTCATCAACTGCACACACTGTATATTATGGATAAAAATATATTATTACAGTCACCAATAATAGTGTGCACATACTGCAGCCCCATGAGGTAGAGAGACAGTAATTAAACATTTTTAATTAATATCAAACTTTCCCCGGGGAATAATTGGATTAGTGTTTTCTGTATGTGGCTGCTGGTGTTGTGTTGAAGACAGACAGAGAGAATTCAAGGAGCATTTGTGATTCTCAGTGATGCTGAACTCAGGGTTTATGTGACGTTACTGAAGTGCCGCTCACCCTAACCTCCTTTAATGTGACATCTGTCTTCAAAGCACTTCACAGTTCTTTCAGCGAATCTGGGGAAATCAGTGCACGATGACCCACATATCCCATGATCCTCCATTTTTCCTCTTTGGACTGTCGTTCATTTATTCATTAGTCTGATTTCAACACAGATATGAGGTGGATTCTTGACTGTGTGTGTGTCTCCTTCAGGGAGAATCATCTTTGTTGTTCTCAGGATGCCAAAATTCAGTGACAAACAATCCAAGATGGAGGCCGTCAAAGTTTAACACAAAATTAAAGGTTTGAAAAGGCATTAAAGGAATAGTTCAGCCAAAAAAATTAAACTCCTGTCAGGGTTTACACAATTATATGTTGCTCATCCCATATTTACGGCCACTTTTTAACAAAATAAGCATTTCAAGCTCTAAAATGACAAAAAAAAAAAATACAACATAAAAGATTACACCCAGAGTCATTATCTGGAACTGAAAATTTGTGGACCGTGAACCTAAAATATATTTTATGTTACTGTCCACCCAATTCGTCCCAAAAATGATAACTTCAGATTTAGTTGTGTTTAGCAAGAGAGGATTTTGCTCTGACCAACACTTAACCTCCACAAGACATATAAACAAGGATGAATCAGAAGTTGGTCCTCCAGGTCTAATAGTCAAGTAAATCAAAACATACCATGTCTTTTTAAAAACAAAACTTAAGTGCAGCAGAAGTAAAAAAATAAAAAACAGGCCCCAAACGGAGCCCTGAGGAACTCCACAATGAACAGAAACAGAAAAGTATGAAAATTCCACAACCCTCAGTGAAAAGGGTGTTTCCATCAAACAACCATTTTAAACCAGTGAGTACAGTGAGTTTAATGGATTGCACTGTTGTTGTTGTTTTTTATCAACATATCATTTGTTCAGCTGACAAAACATGTTTCCAAAAAGTAGACAAAACTCAATAAAACTGTTTTAAAAGTTGGGTTTTGTAAAATTATGCAGAACATACCATTGTAAAGCCTATAAATCCATTCCTCACAGATTCATTTTCACCAGCTTTAAATTCAATATGTATTCTACGACTATGACTTTTATGTTATTTTTGGAATCTATACAGCTTCAGTATACATTCATAATAAATGTATAGAAATGAGCAACCAGCACAAAATATAATTTTTTTTTGAATGAACAAAGGTCAAATGGGTTTGGAATTACACAATGCTGAGTAAACAATGACAGAATTTCAATTTTGGGTGGACTGTCCCTTTAAATTATTTATCTGCTATCCAGACACAATCACAATTTTGGGTTTTTTCCCTCTAGGTTGTTCCGGTTTGATATAAATCCTCTCTGCTAACAACAGAGCAAGCCATGCACCGCATTTAGCCGAGCAGTTGCTAAGCAATAGCCTGACGGCCTCCAAAGCCACCAAATCATGAGAGGAGGATACGATCGATATCTTCCAGCATCTACACGTCTGTGCTATCAAAGATCAACAGCGGAAACATACTTGAATTTCATGAGCGCATTTTGAGGTGTGTGCGTTGAATGTCAAGACTGAGGAGATTTATTTACCGTTTCTAGCCAATATGGTGGAATTACAGTTTGAGGAGAGACAAAGTATATAGTGACAATATCCAGAAATTATGTTTGTGGCAGCAAGAGCCACCAGAGACAGATAACCTGAACTTGTAATACCAATGTGAGTGTCATGTGAGGCGAAAAGCTAAAATCTGCTGTGCAGAGTTTCACACGTGCCTGCGTTTGTGAGAAAATCTTGCATGTGTGTGTGTGTGTGTGTGTGTGTGTGTGTGTGTGAAAGTCTGCAAAACATTTAGAGGTGCCACAATGTGATATTATGCAGGCAGCGATGATATAACAAAGACGCTTTAGTCCAATAAGCAGAGAAAATGTTTTTACACCTCACAGCTCCAAGGAATCAGTCTGTCTTTATAATGCTAATACCGCCACCAACACAAAACGTACAGCCACAATGACAAATCTGAGTGTTAATAGTATATATTTATAGCCCTAATAGCCCAAATCTGTTCCTCCGCTTTCTTTTCTTTTCTGAGTCTTTTAATCTTTCCCAAAAGAGATATGACAAGTTCTTTATGAAAAATTTATATGACACAGTCATATGAGAGTGTGAGGAGCAAGTATGACAGGGGATGAAGATGTTTGTGATCTCTTGTTTATAGAACACAAACTTACAAATCAACCTCAGAATCTCTCTGTCTTATACAATCGGGTCTAAAAGTCTGAAAACATTTGTGCCTAAACTTGGTAATAAAATACATTTTAGTCTCTGTGTCTTAGCATGCATACAAAAGCATAAAGCGAAGCAAACAACCGACTACATCCTCTGAGATTTTTAAGTGTGCAAATTAAACACTGTGCTATCCTATAATGCCTCTCAAGCTTCACATAAGCCCAAATTATGCTATTTCTACTGGTAGTCTACTATTTGTGCAGTTAATGGCATTCAACACTGAATGGGAGCACCCACAGGCAACTGGCACAAAATAGATAACATTTTATTCAGAAATATTACTTGAAAAATTTGTTTTGGCTAAAAGGATAAATGTGTTATTTTTCGCTATTGAATTCTTTTTTGCAGATATCTGATAATCCAGTTTAATGCACTAGAGTTAATATAAGAAGTTTGTACGTTATGAATCTAATAAACTTGCGTACGACTGTACGATGATGTCAAGCGCCGATCGCGCCGATTTCATGCCGCTTTTTTATTGGCTGGTAAGTTAAGTGGGTCATAGCTGCACACGCCAGAAAATTATCGTAGGTTATCTTTGGTTGCAAGACCATGATAACGGCCATCTTGAGCCTTCTTCTCACAGGTCACAGAAATCACCACTATTGTTTCACGTTGCTAATTTTTAATCCAGGACATGGAATCACTTTTTACTGCAATGCATAGGTTCGTGAGTGATAAATTTACAGCGTTTTTAAGCATATCTAGGCGAAACAAAGTTTTGAAGTAATCACTCCCTACTGTAAAGTTTAACTGACTGTATGCGTTTGTAGGAAAATCAAACTATACCATCAGTGACCAAACTTCACTTAACAAATCCTCAGTGCATTGGAGGTACAGTCGAAGTGAAGTAAACTGACAGTTCATACATTTTGTTCAATATTTAATACGTTTTCAAAATGTGTTTGATTTCCAGCAGTTATAGAACCTATACAGTCATACGTGTTGCCAGCAGTTCATCGGTTAACACAACCCAATAACTTCACAGTGTTGTGAGATCTAGAAGAAGTTTTAAACACCCGCTGAGAGAACAGTAGGAGACTATTTTTGAGGTGCTGCTTCTGTGAGTAACTTCACAGTCAGCTCCCTTCCTTTTTTTAACTCTGTTATTTGGTTCTTCCATTGTTTTCATGAACGAATTGAGTCAGGGAAAAGTATCCATAATTTATATGATGGTAGAAAGTTATGAATAATTAATCAAGGCATTTTTACATAAACATAAAGTTACAATTACCGTGGGGAAAATCATGTCGCACCAAAACCTCATGAATGTTTTCTCAACATTATGCAAAATTTAATTTTTTTTATGAATCATGGTGCAGAACAGGGAATATAGTTCGTCTTTTATTTTTAAAATCAATGTTGTGTTGGCAATGCTGCACTTTGGTCAACAGTCAACCATTTTTAAATTAATAACCAACACAACTGAAAAAAGCTTAAATATCAAACTGTAAAATGATCTACTTTGTTTTATGTTGTTGTAAATCTGTGATCAATTTAGACGTAATGCTGCATCTCTTCTCCCATCAGAACCACCTCACGCCTCATATTTATGAATATATTTATTCTGTGGGCTGTTTTTGACGAAGAAAAAAGCAGGAATCCCAAATTTCTTGTTAAAGACCAGAGCTTGTCTGTGAGGTAAACACAAAGCTGAAGTGATTTTGGAGAGCAGGAGAGATAAATAGACCAATAAACTAATAAACGGATCGTCTAACTAAAAAACAGCTCGGCCAGAGTGGCGCAGGCGGAGGTTCATCTCTATTCATGTTATGTAAATTGAGGGGCGGCTTGCGAAAACGTGGTGGAGAGAGTGAAAGGGTATTAGTCATTTGAAAGGGTCCGTAATGGAGAGGGAGGAGAACGATCCAGAATACAGCAAAGTGTTCAATGTTCCCAGTCAAGCCTTCGTCAGAACTGAGATCGAGTTAGTAAGGTTGCGTCGTATACTAGGACAAAAAAAGTCTACAGTATCAAGAATTTAAATACATCAATACTTGCACAAATAAATATTGATTTTGTTGTATTTTATAAAAAAGCTTTTCTATTTTATATTGACAGAATCTGTGAACTGTTCCTTTAAGTGCATCTTATAGGTTATGAATGGTTCGTATTTTGCTTTTGGGAGTCCCAAGCAACAGGTTGTTATACATCCAAGGTCAAAAATGCATTTTTTTTAATATTGCAATATTTTACCTTTTACCTCAACTACTCCCAAACAATTCATTCATCAATGAAAGATTAGTTGATGCTAATGTTTCATTTGACGTCAAAGCGAAACGGATTGGGACTAGTTTGAATGATTCAGAGATGATTCTTTCCTTTGAGAGACAGTAACTTAATACACTTTTAGATTTACAACTTTGCAGGATGTTTTCATTCACTTATAGTGGTGTTACACAATGCTTGAAAGGTCAAGTGTTGCTAGATGTCACCCAAATTCACAGTATACAGATTCATACATTGCAGAAGCGGAATAAGACACAGCCTTAGCAAGTCACACAACATTGGTCTTTTATTACAGTATGTCTGACTGCATTCTGTCGATCTTCATCTCTCTGTGGTGGCAGTGTCAAAGTTGAGATGATATTCAGCACCGCCACCATTTTCACACATCCCGGGGTTTTTTGCATCACCGGATACCAGCAATGGTTCGCTCTGCTAAGCCTCGGAGATGCTGTTGATGGCACCTGTACATGCAGATGGTGTCAGGCTGGCGTCTCGGTGTACTGATACATGTTCTCCACGGGCATCCGTGACAGCCGTGCCACGCGCTGTGCTAGCAGTGCTAAATCAGATTAGCGCTCGTGATGGAAGAATCTAGTTCCTTCGTTTCGGAAGCACCTGTCGTGTCTTCCTAGTGCAGCAAGACGGAGCTAAACAAACACGTGCTGAGAGGGAGCAAGAGAGTGTGATCTCCAGAAAGCTAAGAGTGGAAGATAAGGGCATGGCTCCAGGTCGGATAGGACTTAGAGGTTATCTGCAGTAATTACCACCCAAGCGAGAACAGGAAATGATCACACAGCAGCACACCGAGCAAGATTCACACTCATGAGGACTCGCTTATTGTAGTGCTGTGTGATACTACTATGCTGTGATTTCAGCTTGATATCATCATGCCACTATGTGAGTGTGGTGCCAAAGTAGATAGGTGAGTAGATTTCTTTTTTTTTTTTTTTTAACTTCTTCCCTCTCTGCATTTCACCTCTGTTTACAAGCTAATCCATGGCACTGTGTACTATAATGTTAGCTCGTATGAAAAATTCTGAATCTAATGTGATATCATGATGTAACTTTGATTTCAGTGAGATATCATAGTGGCATTCTGTGATTCCACTATGATATCATGGTGGTACTGTGATTCCCATGACATAATGATGTCACTTTGTGACTCCATTATGATATTATAATGGCCCTGTGATTTCAGTATACTATCATGATGTCACTTTGTGATTCCAGTGTGATTCCATAATGAATTTCGGTGTGATATCATGATGCCACTATCTGTGCAGTGCGGTGTCAAAATGCAGTACTCTGATAGTTAGTGATTTTTTTTGTGTGATGTCACAAGGCATTATGTGATCACTGTGTGAGATCAGACTGTTATGAGGCTGTGCTGTGTCTGCATTTTAATGCTGTAATTTCACCCCGATGTCATACTGTAAGAGCAGTGTGACGTGCTCCTGTCCTAAATTCTGCATTATTATCACCAGAATATACATGTTCATTTGTAAAATTCTGATTTTGATGAGCATACAGCAAACTGATGTGAAATGAGATGTATTTACAGGATATCATTTTGAGCAAACAAAACATCTACTAAATTCAGATATGGCCTGTGTGGTTACAGTTACATGACCCATTAAAACCACAGTTAGACGTTGAAAGATGCATTAATCAGACATCGCGCTGCAGCACAGAGAAGTTCATCTAACCAAGTGCAGAGAAAACTGTTCCGTCAATACATATCGCTCCACTGTGACCTAAAAACTGATATGAGTCTGAACTGGACTGCCAGATTCTGATGAGCTTGGGCAGTAAAGGCCAACGAACAAAGCACATGTGTTTCTTCTTCAGCATGGATAGATCAACCAGTTCGGTCTAAAGTTCTGTCAGGCTTGAAATGCCAGAACCCCATACCGACTGACAGTGACCCCTCACTGATACAGACAACGGCTGCGGCATAAAGAAAAGACATGCGTTCCCTGATGTCCTCCAGTGCTCTGACAGCTACTGGCCCATCACATCAACCATGTAGAAAAGACCATCCCCTCCACCATGGGCAAGGTCACAGCAGAGGATACAGCAACCATGTGGTAAACATTTCAAACGTCCATCTGCTTTCTTTCTGATTCTAAACATAGGCTAAAGCATTTTTCTTCATGGAAATAGGAAAACAACCATTTATTCACCTGTAATATAGAATAAAATATGAAAGCTGAGAACCAAAACCTTCCCGGGAGACCACATGTTGGTAAAAACACTTTGAGAAATCAATGATTTCAAGACAAAAAAACTAAATAAAGCTTGGTTCCCCCAGCAACAGGCCCAGCACTCACGCTTGGATATGAACCAAAGCAGACCACCACATTTCATTAACACACACACACGCACACACACACACACAAAAAAGCTTAAATCCACATAAATGAATATAGTATGAAAAGATGAAAGGTGAAGTACGGGTTCCTCAGCAGGAGGTCAGATCACAGAAAGGAGAAGATTAATCCAGGCCTCACTAAACATTTACCTTCCCTTCCACCCTCTCTCTCTAGAACATTTAACGTTAATGCACATATGCTTTTACTGATCCATAAAAGAGCACAAAATAAAGGGGAAAAAACATTAACATTAGAGCTGACTGGTCTGCTGATGAATGAAAATAACAACTCACACAAGCCAACAGTAGTTGTTTTCAAAAGCGTGGCACATGACCCATAATTATTTAAATTCCACCCCTACTGACAAGACCAGTTTATACCTGAATGAACATTTGATTGATAAAAGCTGATTAGGCTACAATTACATGCTAAATAATATGTCTATTGTGCACCATTGTTGCAAATAACGTTTCTTATTGTTTTTCTGAGGCGTTTGTCCTTTTTGGCGTTTCTTTTCCAATATAAAAGCTTACAAATTCTTGCATTTGTCAAACACTTCTATTGAAATAATGCATTGAATAAATTTTTCCACTACTGATCAAATCAAATTTCAAAAGAAATATCAAATCTCAAATATCAAAGAAAAAAGTAGTTAAAATTAATAATCCCAAAAAATGTTGCAAATAATCCAAAATATATAACAAAAGATAGGTAGTGTTCTAGCGTGTCAAATTCATCAGAAGTGATTAGTGTTGTCAAAAGACACAGTACTTACACGTGTTCTTGGCGCGTACGAGACGCAGAAAACGTAATCTCGGAATCCAGTTTAAAAATGGAACGTAGACAGTTTGCTATATGAACTAGTATCTGCAAATTTTAAGCCGCAAACGTCGACACAAATATGAATCCTGTATGTTCTGCGCGTTTCTGTGTTAATTAATGATTAACAGAAACGTGCGGTTTTGTTGAATATACACTGAAGCGCATGACGCTCAATGAGGACATACATACAAAAACATCTCCAGACCTGCTCAAGACTCTCTTCACGTGCATTTTATTATTTCATTTGAGTAAAACCTTTCGTGACAACCCGTCAAAATAAAAGTTCGGTTTAGATAGTGCGCAAGAAATACATTACACTCTAATATTTTAGGGTAATGTATGTGATAGGCTACCTACTATCTCTGTTTAAAAAAACTTGTTTATGTTTTAAGAAATAATCACACAATATTTATTTTTAATTTTAATAGTAAATCCCCTTTATTTACCAAAAAATGTCAAATTAATTAATTAAAAGACAAGTTTAATTTTTGTGAAACTTGTTTACTGTTTTTAGTTTGACTTCATTAATAAAAAATAGTGTGTTTTATTAATTAGCATGCTTTGGTACTGAAATTAAGAACTGTGGACTTTTACTATCGGTATCGATTACAGACATTTTGGTACCGTGACGACACTAGAAGTGATTATAAACACAATTTGATTTTCAACATCAATTTCAACAACTATTTAGACTCATTCTTTGACCATTCTTCCAAACATACAGTTTTTACTAAACATTTTAAAATGCTGTATTCCAGCCAATTTTTTAAGCTGTTCAGATGGTTGTTGGTTGTGCTTGTTACTAAGCTAAGCAGGGAATCTACAGCACAACATAAGCTGGTGGTCACCACCTATGGTGGTCTTTTCAAAAGAGACGATATGATGTTCTAGTAAGTCTGTCAATGTTTGACTGAAGTCTGCTGTCTGATGTACCGCTGAAATGTTCTATCCACGTCATAAAGAGCTCAGATCTCTGACCTTGTGTTCTTTCAGATGAGAGATCTCAGCGTGCTCAGATGTCAGGCGTTGTCCACTCTGCGCTCCACCAGCACTGAACCCACAGTGAGCTCCAGGGGCGGCAGCAGGTGTGACTCGTGGGAAATAAAGTCTGGCTCTACCACTAGAATCTCAATGACACACATCCGCTTGACAAACAGGACAACGTCCTAGTACAATATTCTTAATTGTTAACCCACAAACTTCATTTATTCATTAAAAACAAATAAAGATGTAGTTACTTACAAACTCAAACATACTGTAAATCAACCACAAACACAACATAAAAGCAACATCTAAGCATGCACAGTTCATCTCCATTCATTTCAATGGCAGTTGGTCTCATTGCCGCAAAATGTTTTTTGAAGTGCTTATGTGCCCAGAACTCTTAATCCATACATTTTAAGTAACTAATTAATCTTCAATGTATAAATGTTTTTTTTTTTGTTTTTTTTATAAAGCAAACAGTACAGTTACTAATTGTGTTGATTATGTTCCGGGGTAACTCAGGGTGAAGAAATGTTGAATACATTATGCTATTTATGTTTTCTTTCGTGGGAATATTCTTGCTGACTATTGAGGGTCAGACGGCTCTCAGATTCCATCAAAAACATCTTAATTTGTGTTCTGAAGATGAACAAAGGTCTTACTGGTTTGCAACGACATGACGGTAAGAAACTAATGACATAATTTCAACCCTGTCTCATAAAAATATGTACCTCGGTGCACTATTGTGCAAAACCATTTTTATGTACCTTACTGCACATTTTGCTACACTGTCAAAGAGAAATGTCCACTGAGTGGCGCTAAAACACAGATTTAATACGCAAACCCTCACATTTTTACGTTGAAATAAAGTATTGTTGTGTTTCTATTACTTTGCTTCAGCTACATACTGCGATGGTTCAGAATTCAGATATCTAGTAACTGTCAGTAGAATGCTCTGTCATGTTTGACACCAAATCCAACCCTAAATTTACCTGAAGGTGTTAACAAATGCAAAACTAATATCAAAAGGCATTTGTTATTTAACACTTCATCTTTAAAACACTGAGAGGAAATCATGTAAATAACAAGTGTTCATTATTATAGCATATTTTTAGCACTTAGTGGTTTAAACGCACATAAAAGGCATTGAGGAGAGTAAAGCTACAGAACCAGAATCCAATACAGTTGTGCTGAAATCACATTTACTCTCTCCCTCTCTCTCTCATAATATCTATTCTGTGTTCCTTCATTTCAACTCTATTGATCCAAACATATTGATTTTTTATGCTCACAAAATGACTTTTACCAGCTTTGCCTTTAGGTATGGTTATGCAGGCAACTGTGAGAGAGAAAATCTGCTCTGAAAGATGGATAATGCTGACCGCAGCTAAGATGAAGACATAGATTATGTTGTTTCAGGTGGAGCTTTGTCATTTTAATTGCGTTTATATCTTTACTTTATTCAAAGTGATTTGGTGCAGGGGAAAATGTTAATATATTTCTCTGACCCACTGCACAAACAAGGGAGGTCTGCGTTGAAAAAGATGGCTATCTCGAATCAAATCGACTTGTCACTTGAAAGGCATTTCATTCGGATGACCTGCTTTTAAGAGTCGTATATTTTTATCTCACATTCAGATGTGCCAGATTAGAAGTATGATATTCTTTACCATGATGGGATTCTTATAGGCCATTAATGCAGACTGTGATTTTATCTTGTATTTTATCAGGTTCTATATTTATTGGTCATAGTGGGAGTTTTTACTGCTCTCATCGTCTGATCAAGAATATATTTAAGCAAGTGTATATATCGCAATTGTGACTTCATAACTCGTAATTCTGAGAAAAAAAGTTGCAACAACCTTTTTTTTATTATTTAGTGGCCGAAACGGGCTTCCAATACGAATAGGATGTAATTGCAACAATGTATATAGAAGACTATTTCCATTATGAAATATATTTAATTGCAATTTTTTCTCATAATATATATTATTAAATGTGAGACATAAACTCTTAAAAAAATTCTGAAATGAGAGATTCACAATTGGAAGATATGAACTCTCAATATTTCCGAGTAATTTTGAGTACAACTTGCAAATTGCAACTTTTTTTGCAACAAAATTTACCCTTAAAAAAAAAATCACTTCAACGTTACATGTTGCCTTTGAACTTCAAATAAAAGGCCAATGAATATTGGAGTGCACTTGATTGCATTCAGGTGTGCCTGATCACTACTTGAGTAAAAGAGGGCACGAATGCAGTGCACGTGCAGATTTTCGCTTCTGAACCTTCGCCGTTCCTGAGCTGAAGATTGTTTTGATGTTGGAGCTGAGATCTACTGAAAACAGTTTCTGCTCTCTCATCTGACAGCGAGCACTGGGCGGCTGTCAGTGGATCCTGTGAGTTGGTGGCTTTTTTCAAAGCTGGCTGTGCCAACTTTTTGCATTCCAGCTTGCAAAGACCTATTGAGTGCACAAATGTATAACCTCAACAAATGCATACCTGACTGTCAGAGAAAACACGCTGTAACATGAGAGGCCTGGAGTTTTAGTTCCAAAAACCCTTGCATGTTGCAGCGTGGAGGTTGTTCTGCTTACAGAATACCTCTGTGCTTTTTGACTTCTTCCCTTAAATACCCAGATCAACACAAACAACTCTTTTGATCAGTCGTAAAAACACAAAAGCCTTTGGCCTGTCAGCAATTCTCTTGCACCTGGTCAGAGACTTCCATCTGCCCCTAGAGAGGAAACGCCCCTAAGTATTAACCCTCTGAGGTCGGCCAACACTATGCTGAGTTATGCTAAATTACCAACACTATGCTGAGTTTCTCAATCTGATCTCATTAATTTTAATGTGGCCACGCCCACGAGCTACAATCGCTTTGTCATTCCATGAACACGCCCACAACAGCTCATGTGCTCCACGCGGAAGGACAGAGAAAACAAAACAAACAGCACTGACTTCAGCAAAGAAGATAACAGATGGATTTACCTCAAGATACGGCTAGCGATCTGTTCCAGTCACTCTCATGAGTAAGTACTGTTTGTTTTTGTATGAGTTTGAGTGGTATTGTGTGCTTTTGGTTTTTCGCGCGAACTATATCTGACTAAAATGTCAGAATATGAGTGAAGAATGTTGAATAAGGCTGTATGCTGTTAGCCTAATTCTTAAAGTTTTCAATCTTTTTAATAAAATAAGTGACTACTAAGAAATTAAGACCACTTTACCGATTGCACAAAGACCTTTAGAACGATACCAAATATGAAGAGAAAATAATATATTCGCAGTGTATTTTTCTTGGTGTCTTTCAATGAAAACTTTTAGTAAGAAAGCTGTGAGAATCGGAGGTGGGGTGTTCAGAGGAGAGAGAAGGTTTTAAATGCCCAAGGATATCGAGGTGTGGTGTTTGTTTACTGTCCTGAGGACGTTTTCCAGCTCAGCTTTTATTGTTATATACTTGCTCTTGGGTCACGAGAGGTCCTCATGTTTTGCCTTCCAGTGCCGGTCAAAGCAGGCATTCTTACACGGAGACACCTTTCATTGATTGATAATGCGTTTATTGCGAACTGATGTCCATGGCTACGTTGAGGTCCAGCCTCTTGTTCGCGAGACGGCTCCTCTCACGTCCTTCCAGTGGCAGATTGTTAAACCGTTCAACCGCCACGCCGAGGCGCCTGGGGGACCTCCAGGTGACTGTGCAGAATTTTCCACCCGGTGTAAAAGCCCCGTGGTCCTCCCAGAGAACGCTCCCCCCGTAACAGGGCCAAGCGTGTCCTTCGGGGCACCCACAGAGGCTGAGATGTCTTCCGCAGAGTCAGAGGGAGAGTAAGATAATGAGGCGGAACTCACGTTGGACGGTGAAATATCGGCTATGATCCGCTTTCTTTCCTGCAAGTGAAGTTGAAGCGCAGGCTGTCCCCTTCGACTCTCAAAATGCATGTTGATGCCATAGCTGCATATCTCGATGAGTTCGGCCCTTTGAGTAGGTGAACCTGGGTCCTCCTGTCCCGCAGTCCGGCCTAGAGCGGAGTAGCTCCAACTGTGCTCCTACTGGGTCTCCTTTGTCCAGTAGGTTTTGGCTATAATTTCTCCACAGAAGGGCTGTGTTTCCCTTTAATGGTAGGGTAGGGGTCTCCGCGTAACGTGGCCTCAAGGGTCGTGGCCTGTTCCATGGCTGTTCCCATATGTAACATTGAAGTGATTCGACTGAAAGGGTAATGTCTAGGTTACGAATGTAACCCACATTCTCTGAAGGAGGGAACGGAGACGTTACACTTTCGTGCCATGACTCTGAGGTTGCACTGACTTTCGCTGGCTTGGCTCCTCTGCGAAAACCTGCATGTGCAATACAATCGTACCCTCTTATACTCACGTAGTGATGAGGTGCACCTGAATGCAATCAAGTGCGTGCCAATATTCATTGGCCTTTTATTTGAAACTCAAAGGCAAAATTGGTCTATCTGGCGAGATCCCATATGTAACGTCTCCATTCCCCCTTCAGGGAACGTGGGTTACCTTCGGAACCTAGACGTTTATATCTTGCAATTCTGAATTCAAATTGTGAGGGAAATTTAACTTTAGAATTATGAGAGCTAAACTTAGAATTGCAAGACAATTAGTAAAAACTTTCATATAAAAAATTTAGTATTTTTTTGTGACAAATGGGTTTTGATTAGAACAAAACAGTAACTCCACTGATTTAAGTCTTGCAGCTAATTGTAAACTGATAATACTAACAATTGAATAAAATGTATTAAAATTAAAGTTTCAGTAGCAATGCTGTGACAACACTAAATAAATAGCACAGGAGACTTTGCCAGACTATGTTTGCACACTGTTTCAGACCACAACAGATTTTCTTTTTAAATTTCTGAATCTCAACAAGTATGTATATAATTTCTAGATCTATACCATTTCATTCTCTCCTCGCACACCTGGGTCCTTCATTAGTTTTACTGCTCTGGTAAACGCTCAGACAGACGCAAAAATAATGACCCATGTCCTTGACCCGTCTACTGCAGAGGCCGTTCCTCTGCAAGACTTTTTCAGCTATATATTTTTAGAGCAAAATAAATTGTGACATATAGTGATCACACAAGGTCACCAAAGCACCTGCTATTACATAAAACTCACAAAGTCACACAAATTAAAAGCATTTGCATAATTATATTCAAGAATATGATTTGCCAAAGAGATTTGAGACCATTTATTGTACTCGCTGTACTTTACTTAATTTAAAAAATAAATGCCATGCAACATATAACTTCAGTATTTATTTTCAGCCTTATAAGAAAAAAGAACAAGTCATTCACACAAAACACAAAAAACACTATCATATAGGCTACCTCCATTGCTGTCAAGCTGATATGAGGAGCATGTCAGAACATATTATATATAGCTATATTTTTAAACAATACTAAGCCGTTTTGATTTGTCTGTAGTTTAATGTATTAGATCCATGCAATAATTATGCAGATGATGCATGTTATTCATTTAGTTGCATTACAGAGCAGTTCAGCATGGTAACTGTCAGAGCTCATGCATTTTGGATGTGCCCTGATGTCATGATCAGTCAACCCGTATTAATTTCAGCGTTGCAGTGAGTTACTCTAAAGTCTTTATGCAAACATAGACTGATGACTAAATGCAATTCCACATCATCATGATACATTACTACGATTAAAATACACAAAAACCGGTGCAGGAAAACCAGTGGGAACTCCCTCATAACCTGTGATCAACTAACCGCTGATGACCCTTAACCCTAATTAGCAGACGACTCTAATTAACAGGTGACCCTAATTACTGCTTTGTAGGTGAAGTCAACAGCACACAGTATAAGAGGAGCAGAGAGCAAGTATGGGAGTTTTTAGACTATGCATCTAAACTGCTGTCTGTGGTACTCCAGAATCTCAAGGGAAACAACAAAAGCATGGCTTTGCTGGCGATGCACTCAAACAGGAAAAATGACTGTGAAAATGGAATCCCACAAGTCAATTAAACTGAAATTAAGAAAGAGAAAAATTTCCAGTTTTCACACGTTACTACATTTTGTGCAGTGTGGCTTCTTGTTAATTAATAGCCATTTTTATTGAATTGCTGGTACGTCATAGTCAAGATCATGATGTTGCTGTTTTTTGATTTGTCATCACTGATGGTTGCAATTAATTTATAGTTGCATTTAAATAAGTAAATTTTCAGCAAAATGTAGCTGTACATTTCTGCCCAAATCTAGCACTATTCCTTAAATTAAACACTTAATTATTTCCATTTAAAGAAATAAAACTTCAGCATTCTGTGGATTTGGTTTTGTATAAGAGGTCTGTCTCAACTCATTCACACTCAGAAAGAATGAAAACCCTTCTCTGAGAACAGACAGATTAAAGAGCCTGACCCTTCAGGCCTCCATTTCATAGAGACAGAGTGTGGAGACTGTCACATATGTATTTGATAAAGGAAACTCACATATACACACACACACACACTTGGGCCGCACAGAGGAGAGAGATTACAGAAGATGCTGTTAAAAAGGAACCCGAGGCCTGTGCTGGGGTTTTTAACCTTGTTTTGGGGAGTGAAGTCTCTGCAGATGACAAACTGGCCCGTGGCATCAACAAGATGAAGTGATACTTCCACTGTCGTATCAAAAAGAGCAACTTCAGGCTGCGTCACTCTCAGACAAACAGACAGAGGGAGAGGAGGAGCGCTTTATGCCCGAGGACATTTCTAGATCAGAGATGGTCTTTCGTCCGTGGAGGATCTTTCTGTTGCAGACTCCTCACCTGCTCAACTGAGACCACATGGATGTCTGCACCACTGGACGCCCCGAGGGACATGTTGACTCTCTGATCTCTGGGTCTTGGTCACTGGGGGTCTGTCACTCAGGGGAGTTTTCCTTGTTGGTGCCAAGTTATAGCAGACGACACTAGGAGATGTTATAGTCTCGAATAGCCAGATTTTTTTGACGCTAATATGAAGTCTGGTTCTGCTTTTTCTGGCTACGAACCGTCAACTTGGACAGGAAGAGGCTGTCTTGATTGACGTGTACAACAAGCTGTTGACAAATAAGCAGAGAAAAAACTCTGCAACCCAAATAACAAAAAATATGTTCTAAGAACGTTGTGCCAATGTTTCAATTAAGTTATAAAAAAACTAATTCCTGAATAGGAGTGTCAACATTTTTGGAAGGTTTTTGGAATGTTTTCTTGGTAAGGCAATAGTTTTAGAATTTTGATTATCCAACAAAAATGTTTCAGAAAAACGTTTTGAGGACAATAGAAACAATCT
>JAUYWG010000066.1:3712564-3732668 GCA_034779775.1 Enteromius afrohamiltoni | reverse complement strand
GCTAACCCTGACATTTAGCCAAAATTAGCATAAATGTCAGTTTGGGGCAAGTTGTCTCATTAACTTTGGGGCAAGTCCCCAGTACAAATAAATGCTCAAAATAATTGTGATATTGTAATTCATTTGTATTTGTAATTAGGTTTTTTAAGAAAGGAAGAAAGGATGAACATACAAAGTGCTCAAAGGAGAAGCCCTGTACTCCTTTTGGACAACCACGAGTCTCATCTGTCCATTGATGGACTCAATTATGCTAAAGAAAATGGCATAATCATGCTGTCATTCCCACCCCACTGCTCACATCGGCTCCAACCATTAGACAGGTCTGTCTATGGGCCACTAAAGAGGCACATCAACAGCACGTGTGAAGCCTGGATGAGGAACAACCCTGGGAAGACAATGTCTATTTATGACATTCCTGGGATTGTGGCAATTGCCTATCCTCTGGCTGCAACCCCATTGAACATTCAGGCTGGCTTAAGGGTGGCTGGGATTCAACCTTACAACAGAAATGTATTTCTGGAAACAGAGTTTGCATCATCCTACATCACAGATCGCCCTATTCCAGACCCTGCCCTGCCAGGCCCCAGCACCAACTCTGAACTGCCAAGCTCCAGCACCATCTCTATCACCAGCTCACCCTTACCCAGCACTGCAATTACTGACAGCGGACTACCAACTCCAGAGGACATCCAGCCATATCCAAAAGCTGGCCACCGAAAACCATCCAGCAAAGGAAGAAATCGACGCAAATCAGCAATTCTAACCGACACGCCAGTGAAGCAGCAACTAGACAAGGAAAAGAATAAGGCTGAATCTAGCAAAAAGCTGTTTCAAAAGAGAGGGAGGCGAGGGGGGAAAACATATGGACCTATGAAGAACAAGGAAGCTAAAAGAAAAAAAATCATTCAAGAGTCATCATCAAATGATGAAGAGTGCTTCTGCCTTGTTTGTGTGGAGGCATTTTCAAACAATCGTCCAAAAGAGACCTGGGTAAAATGCGTAGAATGCAACAAATGGGCCCATGATGCTTGCACCTCAGGCCAGGCAATTTATGTGTGCCAGAATTGTGACTCTGAAGTTGAGTCTGGTTAATCAGAAATAGGGCATCTGTTTTGTTCAGAGGATAAACATGTTAAGTAAAGCAAGTTATTTGCAGCATTTCATTCAGTTATGATGGATTTATGTGCAAGCCAGAAAACATTTGAGTTTAAAGTTCAAACTAAAGTTTTCTTTCTACTTAATGTTTTGATTAAAATTTTTTATTGGATTGAAATAATTGTTTTTTCCAAATTCTCTTGGCATAATTGTTCAAATTTTGGTTTGAATTTAACAATTAAAATCAATAATCACAATTAAGTATTTGTGTTCTTACTTTAAGATAATCTAGTGTGACAACTTACCTGTCGATGGGGCAAATTTTGCACCTGCATTCGTTGTGATGGCTCCTCGGCCGACTCAGACCGGAGTGACCACTGCCCTGTGAAGGACCCAGCCTTGTAAGTGCGAAAACACGCACATACTCGGGCGTCACTTTGATTTAAAAATAAAGATAGTTGTGTGGTGCTAATGCGCTGGTTGTGACGTGGTGATATGCTTAATAATATTTTTTTAGGATTTAAATAATTGTGCATTTTCAAGTCTAAACTGACAAAACAGTACAATTAACAAATGTGAAAGCATTGTTTGTCTTATCATTAGTATCATTTATGTACTAGCAGTAGAATGCATTAAATGGTTTTTTAAATAACGTGTATTTTTAAACTTTCAGTTTTCTGTTTAATTTCAAGTTTTTAATTTGCTTTTGTGTTTTTTTTGTTTGTTTTTTTTTTATTAACTGTATTACTGTATTTACATTTTTTCTATTTAGCTTTAATCTATTTAATTTCATTTCAGTTCTAGTGCACATGTTAAAACTCATTTCGCTTCGTTGCAGGGGTATGTTTATGGTTTTCATCTTGTATTTAAATTTTATGTTTCATGTAAGCTTTTGTTTAAATTTTGTTTAATAATTGTAGTTTTTAGTTAACATCATTGTTTATTTATATATATTGTTTATATATATATATATATATATATATATATATACACACACAGTGGTGTGAAAAACTATTTTCCCCCTTCCTGATTTCTTATTCTTTTGCATGCTTGATCATCAAACACATTTAACTCTTAGTCAAAGATATCACTAATGCACATTTTCCATTCAACAGTCTACAACTCCGTAATGAGTAAATAAGATATGAAAATGTAATGAATACACCATATGTGCCAGAGACTTCCTTCTTTCATTTGGTGAAACATTTATTACGTTGTGATGTATGGTGCTCAGTAAAAGTTAGTCAGTGTGAAAAGTGTGACAACTTACCCCGCTGTAATGTATATATATTTCAATAGAAATTTATATTGCTATTTTAGTCAATAAAAAACTGAAATTGCTTTGATATTAATTATATAACAAATATCTTGTGTAATCTTACTGTTTATTTTACAAACCTAATGCCATGAAACTTGCTATTCTTTCTGAAATGTGCCCATCTTAGTCAAAGTGACATTTGTTTAACAGTGCATCAACAATACTACAAAAAAAAAGAAATCTGTAAAGACTGATGCTTGAATTTTGAGCCATTTTTGTGTACAATACGAGTCAGTTGGCATGCAATCTAAGGCTAAAGGCTCGTGACTTGTGAGAAATGCTCTCTGCTAATGAAAAAGTAGGTGGACTGGAAGAAACTCTTGTGTCTCGCAGACATAATTCCCTCTCTGAAAATTCCCCTTTTATCTTTATTTCAATAAGCTGTTGAGCTTCTGAGAGTGTTTGAGGGTTTTGAGTGCGCCGTGGCAGGACTGCAGTGGAGTTTAATAAGAACAGTAATCTCTAATGGTTCTAGGCTGTGGTTGAGGGTGGTAATATTAAACACTATGGGGCCCCCTGGTGGAGCCTGGCAAAGTGCAGGAGCTCCACCCAAAAGCGACAGTCAGCTGACTTACGTGTGTCCGTGATGAAGCCATTCCTGGCTGCACTCATGACAAACATGAGCATGTTCTGGCCACCATCTGTAGAGCAGAAATGGGTCTGGCAGAGAAATCACTCCGAGATGACAGACATCAAACAAATTAGAGGATGGATGTAGCGGCCTGGATGCATTGGATTTCTGTACTGCATTAAAATGAATAAAATGATCCTTCATTCACACCATAGTCACAATAAAGATAATGCAGAATGACCCAGATTCAACGGAACACACCACACCCAGTACACTGTTGAGGGAATATCACTGAGTAAAGCATTAAGACATGGAGAGAAAGATAGAGAGAGAGAGAAAACAGAAAACCAGAGAACATATTAGGACAGAAGCATTATTCGTACTGGAACTTGTTGCAGAGCAGACCTTAATCATGAGGCTGGTAGAAAAACATCCAATATGGTGGCCGTAAGTTGAATAGTGAATGAACACCGCTTTGCTAGCGGGTAAATGAACTCACCCAAGCGCAGCAAATGCATATGGGATTAACCAGATTTATTCACAGCATAAATGTTAATATTATAGTTTACATCTGCACAAAATGAGGCATAAGGCTAGTAAGATTGTGTAGAAGTCACATTGTGAATTGCCCTTTATCATAACAATAACCTAACACTGACAACGAACCGCTGTATAATGTATAAACAATTCCCGGTAACACCTCACAATTAAATAGTTGCTCATTAGCATGCCTATCATTAAAGTGCCCCTTATTGGTTATGAAAGGTGTTTTTTTGTTTTGGGTTTTTTTTTTTGTTTTGGGAGTCCCAAACAACAGGTTGTTATACATGCAAGGACAAAAACACTTTAATTTTCAAATAATATGCATTTAGTTTTACCTTATTTGTTCAACAGCTCCCAAACGATTGGTGACCCTTTTATTTATTTTATACAATTTTATTTGGTTTTATCACGTTGCTTCAGTTTTTGTGACGCTTTAGAATCCAAATATCTGGGGACTGTTGCTAAAAGTAAATCATGTTGGAAATATGCCCTACACCAAATCCAACCCTAAACTTACCTGATAGTGTTAACAAATGCAAGACTGATATTAAAATTTCTTGATTTTAACCTTGTCATTTCAACTTTCATTTTACACAGTTTTGTCGAACCATTTTACACGGAATTTAAACCACAGCTTTTCATCGCCGTACCACTCTGTGAGCTACCGAACAAATCTACTGTCTATGAAAACTCATAGATATGAAGCTGGATATGTGTGATGCTAAAGTTCAAAAACATCCCTTTTCAAATGTCCATCATATTGATATCATTTTGAAGTCATAACATGATATCCATTTATAAGTAAATGTTCGAAAATTAGACTTTATTAATTAGAACTCTAAATTTGTGTGAAAAGGAATTAAAGGTGTTAGAGTTTTACTGCCTCTAGCTTTCATGTCTTTTGGAAACCGCACTGATGTACTTAATTGTACGCATTTCATGTCTGCCTAAAAAGTGCACCGAGGTACGTTAATTTCATAAGACCAGGTATTTTAATAAGCAGCAAACTAGGAGTTTACTGTGGCAAAAAGTTGTAGTTAATGGTGAGAATTGAACCTTAAAATAAAGTGTGTCCAAGTTAACATAATATGGTATATAAATTACAATAGTGTACTAATTGTAATATGTAAGTTTGACAGTGGTGGACAGTAATGAAGTAGTTGTAATTCGTTACTGTACTTAAGTAAATTTTTCAGGTATCTGTACTTTACCGGAGTAGTTTTATTTTTAGCAACTTTTACTTCACTACATTCCTAAGCAAAGGATCGTACTTCTTACTTCACTACATTTCATAAAACATATTGTTATATATCACATGCTCCGAGCGAGACGCAGACGAGCGATTCATTAACAAACTGATTCTTTTTAATGAACCTGTTCAATTGGTTCGCAAATCGCACTAAACGATTCATTCTCGAATTGGAACGATCCGATTTTTATGTATTGTTTGGATCAACTAACCGAGTAGACAGATGTGAATGTTTATTCATAACCATATACTGAAAATAAGTAGGTCTAAATATTGTTATCTACCGTTAATGCTGATTGTTAGCTAGCAAGCTTGCTGGTGCTAAGTTGTAGTCATTTTTAGATAATGTCTAAATATTTTTTTATATATAACATCTGAGGGGGAAAAGAAAGTATTTGATATTTGGGTAACTACAGTAATTAACAGTTGTGTGTACAACTGTGAAGTAATGCCCTTTGGGAGTGTTAACAACACAGACAAGGTTTGAGAAAATAATAATAATAATAATAATAATAATATTTTCCTTCAGATGTTTATCCTTATTCTCATGTCATATTGTGATGATCAGCTGGATGTGCCAGCAAGACTTTGGATGGCACTCCAGTTCTCCATTAACTGTGTGTATGTTTACGTCTGTTTTCAGCAATGAACTCTTGTCTTCGCCCACTCGTTGGTTGTCTAGGTACTTCATTGTTTGCTCCACCCCTTGACCTACTTTCACCTGTATATATACCAGTCTGTTTGTTTGTCTTGCACGGTCCATTGCACTGTCAACCCCTGTCGTTTTGCCATTCCGTGTTCCCGTGTCTTCCTGTTCCCGTGTTTGCTCTGCCTTTGCTCTGCCTCTGCCATTATTGTTTTGCCGTCATCTACCCTGCCCGTTTCTACTCTGAGTTTGTTCATTAAACAGCTAGCAAGTAAATCCGCACGTCTCTCGTCTCCTCATTCGTAACACATATATAACGTTCTGCAAAACAATAGCCTAAGCTTCAAAACACCTTTTTCTTACAGGTGAAAATTAGACACTCTAAACTGTTTTCTCTCAGGTACATTGCAGTGCAAGCTTCACATTAAACATTGTCAAAAATCTCAGGTATTTTGAGCAGTAAGATTATGAAAAAAAGCGCTACATAAAATTAAGTAGACTGTAAAAAATTCCTAATAAATCTATCAGTACTTTTTTACTTAAGTACATAAAAAACAAGTACTTTTGTACTTTTACTTGAGTAAAATTGAAAAAGGAGTACTTTTACTGGAGTAATATTTTATAGTATGGATCCGTACTTTTACTCAAGTACTTGATTTGTGTACTTCAACCACTTCTGAGTTTGACACATTTTGAACTGACAATAACATACAAAACTGAATATTTGATTTGATTTTGCATATTTCAGATGAGAGAGTCAATCACCTTCCAGTTAAAATTATTGGATATGCACATTTGTTTTTAGCCTGGTTTTATTAAAAAAATAAAAACATTTACAACAGGCTTCGTATAGGCTACACGTTAAGGTGCAGTCTTATTTACCACTGCTTTACAAAATTTTGCCTGCAAACTTTAGTCATTTCAATTGGAAGTTTGGAATTGGGAGTTTCACTTAAATTCACGTAAATCTGTACCATAATCTGTAATCTCAAATTGATGCTAACTGCCATCCCCACGTTTACTAACGAATGGCGCAGGACGTAGACCTATAAGCATCAGTGAGAATATGCTAATCTAACAAGTACCAGGTTTTGTTTACAGCAAGGAAAACCAGTCCCCGCCTCGATATCCTCCTAGCCTACATGTAGATATATTATGTAATATATTTTATGTTTGTTTAAAATGTGTTTATCTACTTTCAATACATCTCAAACTGAGAGTTTCCAATACCTTCCTAAAATTGACAGAGTACCTCTGCTAAAGTTGGCAACTTTAGCCAAGATGGTCACTGAGTGCACCAATTTGCCTTAAAGGAACTGTCAGTTTCTTCACAGCTGTAGTGCCTCCTGCATGCAGCACGTGTCTGAAACCTCTCATCCCGTTAACATCACGTGACACGAGTGGGTCAGAACACTAAACCGCACTTACATGTGATTGAAAGCCAGATTGACATCCAACCCTCAGGACTTCTGGTGTCACGTGCGCTCAAACCGAGCATTCTGGAACAGTTCTGAGACGTTTGGTTTGAGTGTTGTGCGATACTCAGAGCGTATCCAAACCCTGCTGAGATTGTGTGAGAGTTTAAATCAGCCTGCTGGAGATAGAGACGCCCACACTACAAACACAGAGAGAGAGAGTCCTGACATTAGTATATACTGTCACAAATCCTGCTAAAAAGTTTCTAGAGAAACCATGACTAATCAGATGTATACGGTTTGGTCAGAATAGCATACTAATTTAGTGCTCAGATTAATTTTGCAGTATGTGGTATGTAAACACACAGTATCCTGTTTTTTGTATGCATGAGACACTCAGATTACCTACTACATCTGCCAAACTATGCACACCACTGAATTAAACATGCACCACACTGACAACAATGAAGCATACTACGGTTCAAAAAATGTGTGTGTATGTGTTTGTACTTACTATACTAAATTTGCATATGTACTTTGAGCACAATGCTAGTGTACAAACTTTTTATTGTTTAAGAGTGTGTACTGTTTTACAAAAAAGAGTGTGTACTGTTTTTAAAAAAATAAAGTTCAAATTAAAAGCTTGGTGTTTAACATTTGAGCCGTAAATATTAGTATAATATGTCCTTACATAAATGCATTGATTCACTTTAGAAAGCCTCTATTAACCCATGTGGAGCACTTTTTATGAAGGATAGGATGAATTTTTTTGGTCTTTAAAATCTCGACCCAAATTCACTCCCATTATAAAGGAAGAAAAATATCACAATAGTAATATATAAATTAGTAGAAGCACTTTTATTATCATTTCTTCATTATTATTATTATTATTATTATACAAGCACAGCTAATTTAGAGCCTTTCTTTTCATGTTTAATAATTCTGTCAAAAAAAAAAGTCAAATAAAATTACTATATTTTTATTAAATAATTAAGTTTAGTTTTACACGGAATGTAACAATAGTAATCAATAGTAATCTTCGTTGTTTGGTATTTTCCCCCAAATTTATGCAGCCCTACCAAGAGCATAGACTGTAAAAAAAAAAAACATGACGTCACCCATAGGTTTCTGAAGAGCATTTTTTGGAGCTCAATGTAGGTGGAGCTGACCATCGCCATGTTGGAATTGTGTCACCGAGCGTCACTCTCTGATTATCTAAAATGGGCAAAGAGGTGGGAGCTGGTTGATAAAACCACGCCCACCTAGCGCGACAGTGGTGACAGCCGTGGCAATCCACCTGTCACTCAGTTAACACACAGTCACACAGTTAACATGCCCTTAATTATGCAGAATTTTAAGGCTTAATATGATTTAAAAGGATGTTATAAAAAATAAAAATAAAAAAACTCTCCCAGTTGTCATGAAGAGCAACATTTGCTATATAGACCAAAATAATTTTTTGGACAAGGCTATCATGTTTTTTTCTGCTGTAAAGTTGCATTTTAACATGGGGAGTCTATGGGATTGACTCCCTTTTGCAGCCAGCCTCTACTGGCCAGTTGATGAATTCACAAAAGACAGCGGGAGGTTGCCGCTTGACCAAGACCCATTATTTGGTAGTGGCTAATTGTTTATGGTCAGTTTATGGTCAGCAGGGACATTTTCATTTTAGAGACATCTGATAGGACAATTTGTGTAGTGCAGGATGAGTCATTCATATTTTTTATTCAGTTTCTCAGATAAGATTCAAATGTGTATATATCTGCTGAAGGCAGAGTATAAAGTATGTTAGCTAACATGCAAACAGCTTAGCAGAGCTAACAGACAATAACTGAAAACCGCAGAGATGTTTGTCAGTATGCCACTAAATACACTAATACTCCATTTCAAACACTGCTATGGTTTGACTAGCCTGTCTTGAATGTCCTCCCTTTTCTGATTGGATTTCATATCTCTTAGCCTTCAGCGCTAGGAGTCTCACACTCCAGCAAAGCTAAATAAAATGCTGCCGCAGTGTCTTCATCTGACTCTGTGAACACATCAGACAGAATAAAATAATATTAACACATTCACGCTGTGGAACATGGGGTTATCGGGAGGAAATATCCAGTGTCAGAAATAAGCTAATGACTCCAAGTGTGTGTGATGTTTTCAGGAGAGCATCTTGGTTTTAGTCTGTGTTTACGCTGGTGACAGTTCTGTACGCCTGAGGGCTTTTGTGTGTGTGTTTGTAATGGTGTGTGAATGCTAGCGGCAAAGAGACAAGTTTAGCGACTCTCAATTAGACGCTGCATATTTTACACGGTTTACACACAGACAGTGTGTAAAAATTCAAACTCTGTAAAAATCAATGCGTTTAATAAAAAACAAGATGGATTCCTGATCCAGATGAACTGAGGCAAATCGCTAATATAATAATGGTATAATGGTATAAGTATTTCCTAGCTAACAGGGAGTGTTCTCACAAATTTCACTGGCATCTCTTTAAGTTAAATAAATGTTAGAAATATAAAATAACTTTCAAAAATAAAGTAAGACCATTGTAATAATAATAATAATAAATGTTAAATTAAATGTGTCAGCTGTGTTGTGCGACAAACAAGAACTAAACCTCAAATCCCACTTTTATTGAGAGGTGACTTGCATTCTTTTAATGCCAGGGTTGGGTGAGGAGTTAGAAAAAACCCATAGCCTTACACTGAAGGCAGGACCAGAATAGCATGAGACTTTCATAATGTATAAAAACCAAAGCACACGCAGTGATCTTAGGACAAAATTAAAACAATATTTATATCTCCATTAAATTTTGACACTGATTATATCTGATAGAGATGTTAGTGGTGCACAAAATCCCCAGACATGAGTTAAACAGGGTAACAGAGAGAAAGAGAGAGGACAACGTTTTTCCTGCTTTGCTGGAAGGCTGTAGAGACTCCTAGTGTAAAAGTGCAGAAATCTCTGAAGTGCATAGACACTCACACAGAGAGACATGGCCTTGGGAGGGAGCAGCCCTCTTTCAAAACACACTTTAAGTGCTTTTCAGGGCTGCAGCTACAAACAGCAATCTGCATCAGTCCAGACTGTTTCAGCCCCTCAATGAGTGCCACAGCACTGCAGGGAGAGACAATAACAATTATTATGACTTTATGTATTGCTTAATACTGGGAAACTAGATTTTATGAATGCATTTTCTGAATAAAATATGAGAATTGTTGGCTCACTAAAACCCACCACTTCAATCTCTGCATATTCAGTCCTATTGTGCAGTTGCTCTAATGTCTTGAGTGACTTTTGGTACATTGCTGTACGGTTGCCAGATCATTGCTACTGTATATGCATAGCTGTAGTGCTTCAAATGGTTTTTAGTGTTGCTGTGCCTAGCATCAGACTGCTCCACCCAGGGAGAGTAAAGGTGCTTGCTGGGAACCTTTGGCACGTATCCAAGAGACAGGTATTTAATCCAGTGGCTCAAAGGTACCCCTCTGAAGGCCGGCTAGCACAACAGAGAGGTCCCAGGAGGGTATCAGGGGCGATCTTGGAGGGTTTAACCTCCTTGCGCCCCTCAGGAAGCTCACGACGAGATCATGCCATTCACTGCATCGTGATGGGCTGCTATGGCAGCCACATACACTTTCAAAGTGGAGGGCAACAGCCTACGCTCCAACTTTTACTACTCCAATCATGCATGATCGGGGGTTCACCGCACAAGCAGAACGCCAGTCAGTGAACAGACACCACTTCAAGGCATAAGCTCACCGTATTAACCACCGCTGGTGGAAGAACACTTAGGTCTGCCGCGTCCCATCCAGAAGCCACACATGGAGGTTTCACAGGTCTGGGCGTGGGTGCCGTACCCCTGAGAGAGGAAATCCTGCCTCGGAGGTATGCGCCAGGGAGGAGCTGTCACGAGGAGCATGAGTTCCGTAAACCAGGTCCTGGTGGGCCAGTGTGGCGCAACCAGCAGGACCTGTTCCTCATCGTCCCTGACCTTGCACAGTGTCTGTGCGAGAAGGTTCACTGGGAAGATGGCGTACTTTCGTAGGCCTTGCGGCCAGCTGTGTGCCAGTACATACGAGCCGAGGGTCCCCTCTGTGCGGGAATAAAACCACTGGCTGTGAGAGGACTCATGGGAGGCAAACAGGTCTACCTGAGCTTCCCCGAATCCACTCCAGATCAGCTGAACCATCTTGGGATGGAGATGCCACTCTCCCGATTAGGTAAGCTGTCGTGAGAGCGCATCAGCTGCACACAGGGATTTGAACTGGTGCTGGCTCCATGAGAGGAGATGGTGAGCAAGCTGATACATGTGACGTGATCGTATACCCCCCTGCCGGTTGATATACGCCACAGTCGCAGTGTTGTCCACCTGGACCAACATGTGCTGGCCCTACAGTAGCGGCCTGAACGCCGCAGAGCCAAGTGCACCAAGGATACCTGGGCAGGCGTGCTAGCCCCGCTGCTGTCAGGAGAAGCCCAACGGGCTTATTTTTCGCTGCCTGTTGCTCAGATTCATAACTATTACCAGTTAAAAACAGAAATCCTCGGCCGGCTGGGTTTGTCATCAATCACTGCTGCACAGCTGTTCTTCGACTGGGAATATAAGGTCCGTCTTCCGGCTCGAGCCCAAGCAGCCGAGTTAATGCGGCTGGCCGAACACTAACTGATAGAAGATGGAGCGACGGTTCAACAGGTAGTGGAAAAAGTGGTAATCGATAAAATGCTGTGCGTCCTTCCCAGGTCCATGCGGCAAGCAACGAGCATGAGGGGACCGCATACTGTGAACGAGCTGGTGGAGCGATCGAGTTGGCGGATCCTGCCTTCCATCGGGACGCTGGGGAGAGAGCTCCGTCTTTTCCCCGGAGGGTGGTCCAGGAGCGACGCACGCCGGAGGGCACCCATCGACAAGTGCACAGGCCGATCAGTCCCTGGGATGAGCCAATGCCCACCGACCCACACCGGCTACAAAGAAATAGATGACAGGCTGCGTGGTACATCAAGAAGTCCCTAGGATGTCGCCACGCATAAAGGTGGAGGTTCAAAGGAGAAATTATAAAGCTGTCCTGGACTCTGGAAGTAGCATTACGTTGATGAGACCCGATGTATTAGGACCCTGGCCAGCACTAAAAGGTACTGTTCCTGTTCATGTTCATGGTGATACTCAACAGGTGCCGACATGTGCAGTAGCTATTCGGAGCGGAGATAGGAAGGAAATGGTTGATGTCAGAGTGGTTAAGGATTTGCCAGTGGCTGTTCTACTGGGACGTGACTGGCCGGGGTTTGAAGAGGCTCTCACCACCGCCGCGCAGCCTGTACGACCACCATGCCGAAGACGACGACGGCCATCCCGGGGAGCTCGACCTGCACTTGCCACCACGGACAGCGGGAAAGATGGTGAGTCCCCCTCACATGATTCTAACGTCTACTTTGGTGTCTTCCAGCAGGTCACGGGAGGGGGAGCCTTTGGAGTAGCACAGAGGGAGGACGAAAGACTAAAGAATGGTTGGAAACAAGTCTGAACTATCAACGTCGAAGAAGTCTATCCAGCCCCTCATCCTCTCCCGCACTTCATAGTCCAAAACAGCCTGTTGTACTGTGTCGCCCAGAGGAGGAGGGAGGAAAAACGGCTATTGGTGAGCACCAAGACTGAAACCGTGATGGAGCTCGCCCACGCTCACCCCATGACTGGCCACCTTGGAGCTCAGAACACGATCCAAAGGATAAGGGACCGGTTTCATTGGCCAGGCCTGGAGGCCGAAGTTAAGCGGTTCTGTGCCGCTTGTCCAACCTGCCAACGCACGTCACCAATTAAATCTCCCCCCAGCCCTCTCATTCCTCTGCCCTTCGAGCGGATCAGTATGGATCTGGTGGGGCCGCTGCCGAAGTCTAGTCAGGGTCACAAGCACATCCTGGTTATCTTCAATTACGTGACTAGATACCCGGAAGCCATTCCCCTCCTTAAAGCCACATCAAAGGCCATTGTACAGGAGCTGCTCATGCTGGCTAGTCCAGTAGGGATACCATCAGCGATCCTGACTGACCAGGGAACCCCCTTTATGTCCCGGTTAATGGCTGACTGGTGCCGGCTGCTGAAAGTACAACAAATCAAGACAAATCAGTATACCATCCACAGACTGACGGCCTGGTAGAACGATTCAATAAGATGTTGAAGCAAATGCTCAGGAGAGACGGAGCTGAGGCACCTGGTCAGTCAGTTCCAGGATGTGTTCTCGGGGACCCCAGGTCGCACGGATGTCATACGACACGAGATACTCACCCAGCCAGAAGTAATTGTCCGGCAGCGGCCTTACCGAATTCCAGAACCCCGTCGGCAAGCTGTTGAGGAGGAGGTACAACAAATGCTCAAGCTGGGGGTAATAGAACCATCTCACAGCCCATGGTCCAGCCCCATTGTCCTGGTCCCGAAGCCAGATGGAACCCTCCGATTCTGCAATGACTACCGAAGACTGAACAAAGTCTCACAGTTTGCCGGTTACCCCATGCCCCGAGTGGATGAGCTGCTGGAATGGTTGGGAAGGGCCCGATATATTATTACACTGGACCTCACAAAAGGATATTGGTAGGTTCCACTGTCAGAAGAAGCCAAACCAAAGACTGCATTTTCGACGCCATCAGGACACTGGCAGTATCATGGACATTATACTCAGACCACACCAAGAATACGCCGCTGCTCACATAGATGACATTGTGATCCACTCGGAGGCATGGGAGGAACATCTGGAAAGGTTGTAGAGGGTTCTATCTGAGCTCAGGAGGGCTGGGCTTACCGCTAACCCCCGCAAATGCCACCTTGCCAGATCGGAAGTGAAGTACCTGGGCTTCACCATCGGACAGGGCCTTGTAAGGCCGCATGAAAAGAAGGCGGTCCGGGATGCACCACAGCCCACCACGAAGTCCCAGGTACGAGCCTTTTTGGTGTTGGCGGGGTATTATTGCTGTTTAATTCCCAGTTTCTCCTCCCTAGCTGCCCCTCTTTCAGACCTGACCAGGAAGGGGCACGCAAAGCGGATTCAATGGGCAGACCACACCGAGGAGGACTTCCAAGTCTTGAAGAGAGCCCTTACATCAGAGCCAGTACTCCATGCCCCGGATTTCAACCGCCCCTTCCTGGTGCAGACTGATGCCTCCGATACAGGACTCGGAGCCGTGCTCTCCCAGGAGCACCAAGGGGAGGAGCATCCGGTCATTTACATCAGCTGTAAGCTGACCCCAGCAGAAAAAAATTACGGCGCAGTGGAGAAAGAGGCCATCGCCGTCAAGTGGGCAGTCCTGGAGCTCAGGTATTACTTACTTGGAAGGAAGTTTGTTCTTTTTACAGATCACGCCCCTCTACAATGGATGGCCCGGGCAAAAGACACCAATGCCCAGGTGACTCGATGGTTGCTGACAATCCAGGACTTCCACTTTGATGTGCGCCATCGGTCCGGATCTGAAAACTCCAATGCATACAGTCTCTCGCAGCTTGGGGCAGCTTAAGCAGGTCTATTAGGGGTCACTCCCCAACCTCCCCTATCATCCCCTCTCATCTCTTTTCCCAGGACCAGGACACCGCTTAGGGGGGGGAGTTTGACGGGCACCGGTCAGCGCCGTCCTGGAAACCAAGGACCTGCAGCTGGAACCCATTAATCCTGGCCAATCGCTCACGGCAGGACAGATATAAAAGACGCACCAAAACCAGGTAGTGTTGAGCTACGCCATTCTGTTTGGCGTATGACTTACCTGAATATCGTTTCATTCCAGATGAAACGCCATGAGCAAAGAGCCCGGATCACCATGAAGATCACTGGAGCACTCATCACCGCGACCTGGGGAAGATGGAAAGGATTCACAACCACGCCGAGCACTTTCATTTTTTCACTTTTTTCACTCTCAATAAAATTTTTTGGTGTGTTTGTGTTCACTGCAACCTGGTGTTTTGTCGTATTCTCTAGCGCCACGGTTCACACCACTTAGTGTAATGGTCTCATATGGAGTAATCCCAGCGGTGTTACAGCAGCTGCGGATGCCATATGCCCCAGGAGCCTCTGAAATTGCTTCAGTGGCACCACTCTCCTGCCTTCGAGGGAACTCAGGCCAGGCAGGCCAGCACTGACTGAGCGCGCTGTCATACTCACAGTGTCTAACTCCACACAGAGAAAAGAGATTCTCTGCACAGGGGAGAGTTTGCTCTTTTCCCAGTTGACCTGAAGCCCTAACTGGCTGAGATGCTGAAGCACCAACTCCCTGTGATCGCACAACTGCTCTCGCGAATGGGACATAATGAGCCAGTCATCGAGGTAGTTGAGGATCCGGACGCCCACTTCCCTTAACATCGAAACGGCCTGTGTCGAGGAAGAATCGAGACATGAAAGTAACATCAAATTCTGAATAGAACTCGCAGGTCCAATATGGGGCAAATGCCTCCACCTTTCCTTGGCACATTGAAGTAAGGGTTGTAAAACCCTGACTTCATCACGGCTTTAGGGACCGGCTCTATTGCATCCTTTTCCAGAAGGACAGCAATCTCCTCGCGCAGTACAGAGGTGCCCACACCTTTAGCCTCATCGCTAATGGAACCATCGGAGTCACCAGTCTGACAGAAGGTGTGCAGTGGTGAGCAGGGCGGCTGGATTGAGCAGAGGGTTTCCCGTACTGACACGACACAGTGCCACTGCACGTGTGCCTGGAGGGACTGTCCGAAAGTCAAGTTGGAAGAAGTGCGTCCCTGAGGCCTGTGGCGGAACGCGAACAAAAGGAACCCGAAGATTTTCCACCTGGCCCTCCTCGGGTGGTGGGAGAGGTGTGGTCACCGCCTCCCAAGACACAGTCCTTCGCCTCTCTGGGCCGCCCATCTCTGAGAACAGGCTGAGAACAGTTTGCAGCTATACAAGTAACTTCTGAAAATTATTCTGAAAAAAAAAACCCAGAGGTGTTAATTATCGAACCTAAAACCCCCACATGTAATCTACAGTAGAACACTGTCTAACACTTGATGGCTGCTCTGTCAATTCTTCTTCATCAGTTAGGAACCTAGGTGTGCTGTTAGCAATCTTTCATTTGAAAGCCACGTTTCTAGCATCTGTAAAACTGAAATTTTTCCATCTCAAGAACATATCTAAATTGCGACCTATGCTCTAAACCTCAAATGTAGTAATGTTAATTCATGCGTTTATGACCTCAAGGTTAGACTATTGTAATGCTTTATTGGGTAGTTGTTCTGCACGCTGGTTCAAAATGCAGCAGCTAGAGTCGTTACTAAAACTAGGAAGTATGAGCATATTAGTCTCACGGTTCTGTCAACACTGCACTGGCTCCCTATCAAACATTGTATAGATTTTAAAATCTTGTTAATTAATCTGGCCATTTGATAATACCTACATAGAATATCAAAATCTACTGCAGGTGGCAGATCCTTTTCCTATTTAGCACTCTGGAACAATTTACCTAATACTATTCGAGAGGCAGGCACACTCTTTAAGTTTAAATCTAGATTAAAGACACTCTGGCTTACACTTAACACACTAATACACATGTATTAATCGAATCCATTAAAGAATTGTTATGCTGCATTAATTAGATCAGCCGGAACCAGGAACACTCCCCTTAACACACCATGTACTCGTTGAAGAGTGGCATCTATGCTAATATTAGTCTGTCTCTCTCTCATTCTGTTTCTCAGTCCGTATCTAGATCAGATGGTGTATCAGCTCGAAGAGTTTATCTTCTTTGTAGACCAGAACACCTATGAGCTCCGTGGACAGATCATTGGAAACAAATGCACACAAACACACACACACACACACACACACACACTATAATAATGGAAATTAGGTGCTGTGCGTCCGGCCAGAGGAGAACTGGCCCCAAACTAATTTCTAGTGATTATCGTTGTGCAATTAATAAATAAATAGTTTAATCTCGTCATTATACATTACAACATTACCATCACTCTGTTCTCCTATTTGATAATGTTCAGTGCTTTGCTACAATCTGTATTGTTAAAAGCGTTATAAAAATAAAAGTGATTGATTGATTAATAAAAAAGTCATTTTGGAGCAGTATTACTTTCCCTGATTTTGTTCGAATACAAAAGGTATTTTTAAGATTGTAGTAACCAAAAAGTTCAAAAGTATTTTTTTCCCTTGTTTGAAAGTACCCACATTATTCAAAATCTTGTGTTCAACAAAAGAAAACTCATATAGATATTTTAACAACTTAAGAGTGAGAAATTGATGATAGAATTAAAACATTTTGGTTTAACTATGCCTTTAATTTCTGTAGCACAATAAATTAATACTTTTAGTATGATGAATTGTAATGGTGATTACCTCGAAAATACGGCTAATTACCTGACATTTCAAGTGTAGAACAGAAATGCAACCTGAACTGTGATGAGAAACGAGAAAGACAGACAGAGAGAAACACATAATTAGAGTTTTGCAGTCGATCTCCAGCTCTCCTGATGGTGAGAATCTCCTGCAGGCCCGGATTTGCAGCTCTGGATGCTTCTATTTTGGGAGTCGTGTGTCTGTTTGGCCTGGTTCCTGCGGTTCCTGTCGAGCGGATCTTCTGCTCGTGCGGCTATACGTGCCATTTCTCTCCCTGACACTTACTTACATTTACATCCTGCCTGTTTTCCACCTGACCTGCTTTTCTCATTGGCTGCTTCTGCCCTCTGCCAAATGACACTAACTAAATATAATAACTAAATTCTGCCTAACTAAAACTCACAACGAGGAAATTCGTCAGATGTTGCCCGGTGTTGTCTTCTCTTTGGGTGACTTGTCTTGCATTCTCTCTGAAACTTAAAGTGAGGATATTTTCTTCATTTAAAAATGTCTTAATTGGAGCTCTGTTAAAATTTTCTCTGATAAATACATAAAAATGTTAGTGAATGTGGCAGGTGGTTTAGAAACAGGTGGCTTGTATTTTCAAGAGGCATATTTTTAATTTTCAGAGGTCGATATTTCATCACTCAGTTCTGCTGTAGTTTATTTCAGATTTTTCTTTTTAAAAAAGCATAAAGGAGTTACATAAAGGAGATACCAGCTGACAAAGTAAAATATTTATATATATAATATATATATATATATTAGGGGTGTAACGGTTCACAAAAATTACGGTTCAAATTACGTCATGCCTTGGAGAGGCTAATTTTTATTAAATAAATACAACAAAATAAAGTGTCCGGGTAATAAAAAGTGTCCAAAATAAAAGGGAAACTTGTGTCCTCGTTGTGCTGCTCGGGTTCGGTGAGGGTCGGGCAGTGTAGAAGGGGAAAGGGTTCCGGGAAGGGGCGAGGTGCTGACAGCTCTGGCTGCTTGCGTCTTTGCGGCGGGTCCTCTTCCCAGCGCTTGCCGGGGGCATGCTCTGGCACCTCTCGCGGCTCGCTCTCCTCTCAGCTCGCTGGCGTGGACAGCTCGCTTCTCCCGTGATGGCTCGGCGTCGCTCTACAACCTCCTTCCCGGACCCACGAGGACACCAGTGTGCATGCACGGGGGAAGAGACCGGTCTCTCGAGGAGAGGCGCGCTTGATCCTTTAATGGCGGCGGTGATGAGGCACCATTAGATCCAGGTGCGCCTCATCACACGCCGCCAGACCTGCGTAGTCCTGCGCCCCTCCTCTCATCCGCCCACTCCTGTCGGGAGCCTGGCGGCGGGCGGCGCTGAGGAAACGGGGAGGGCGATGATTGGCCGTCGAGGCCGTTGCCTCGTCACAATATATAAATGTATATACATGTAAATATTTTGTAAAAATATACTGTATGCATCCTGAACTCCCACCAACAACAGTTGGAGAAGCTGACGTGCCTCACGGAGGAGATAAGGCAAATGTTACTCACAGTGAACTCCTCCGTCCAGACTCTGAGTGCCGCCATCTCCGCTCTCGTCCAGGTCCTCGGAAGTGCCGTAGGAAGTGCTGGTAGGAGGGAAACGCCATCTGCTGGCCCTCCCATAATGCTGTGGCCCACTGGAGAGCTTTGCCCGTCAGAAGTGAACAAATGAGGGACACCTTGCTATCGTCTGTGGGGTATCCTTGGGGCTGCTGGTTCAGGTAAATGGAGCATTGTAACAGGAAGCCCTTGCAGTTACCGGGGGAGCCGTCGTACTTCTCCGGGAGCGCCATCTTGGAGGAGCAGGTAGCGGGAGCCGGCGGCGTGGTAATGGCGGCCGCCGCGGGGGCTTCCGGCTGCGGTCTGGGCAGGTTGAGAGCGGCGGTAAGGGCGTTCACGGAGCGAACGAGTTCCTCGGTCATAGAAGTAAGTGTGCCTAGCTGTTGGTGATGAGAAGCAAGCAGCGAGCCCTGGCGAGATACCTCAGACATGACATCCAACAAGTCATCTGTGACAAACTCTTAGACTCAGTTGGATCCATGTGCGAAGCTTTATTAGCGTTGTGACAGCCAAACAGAGTGTGTAGACACAAGCAGTGAGTAACAGTGACGTATGACGAACGGATGGTCAAATACAGGCTTACTTCTAAGAGGCAGGCAGCAGAGTTCGTAGTCGGGGTACACAGTCCAAGATCATACACGGAAAAACAAACACGGGAAGAAGCGCTCAGAAATATGTCCATAGGAACGATATGACTTCGCGAAGAAGTAGCGGGGAACCGCCCCTTAAATAGGCGGAGAAAAGGCGCGCTTTGGCGCAAAGGGGCCGAGGTATGTGGGCCGGAAGTAGTCCGGGTGGAAACTAAAATTCGGGGGAAGGTTCCCGCTGCCGACTGTCAGAGAGCGCCACAGAAGCGCTGTCTGTGACACACGTACCCTGGAAGCTTCCGCACTGTTTCCGCATGCGCTTTTCACCCTTTATAAGGCAGCCCTCGAGACGAACACTGTGCAAAGTTTTGTTTCGGCATCTCTGAGCATTTTTCTCTGAGCAAGTTGGAGGATTTCTGGTGGATTATTCTGACTTCACCTGGACTGTTTCTCGACTTTGATTATTGCTTGTTGCCCCAATCTACTGCCTGGTTACCGGTACTGTTTTGCTCTGTCTTTATTGATCTATCTGCCTGTTCCGACCCCAGCCTGTTTTACTACCTGATTGTCACAATAAACAGCTTGCAAATGGATCAACCGTCATCCGAGTCTATGTCACATGCATGCACATAAACAAAGCATTTATACTTCTATTTTGGAAGCGATAAATTGTGATTAATCATTTGACAGCACTCGATATATATATATATATATATATATATATTTATATTTATATTTATACATTAAAGGGGTAATTACCCAAAAAGGTAATTTTTGTCATCATTTATT
>JAUYWG010000066.1:3654435-3680501 GCA_034779775.1 Enteromius afrohamiltoni | reverse complement strand
AGAGAATGGGGAAAAAAACCTTGGGAGAACCAGGCTTAGTTGGGTCCAGTTCTCCTCTGGCCAGACGCCCAGCACCTTATTTCCAGTTCAATTTAAACACGTTGGATTGTGTAACATTATTCGAATTTACATCAAATTTGTATTTTTTTTTTTTCAATTAGCTAGTTACAGTTTAAATAATTTAAATTAGTATATGCATTTGAACATTTTTTACTTTCTCAAAACATTTAATGTTTATACATATTTTGAATAGAATCTGACTATATGGAAAAAATATTTAAAAATGTTGTTTTTTGAAATGTCCCATTTGAAATGTATAAATAATGTCAAATTTTTTTTCCCAAAATTGAGTTCTATTACAGTACAGTACTAACTGTATAATTAGCTTATTTTAAAAAGTCTCTGGGTCTATGGCATGCGCACTTTTTTCGCTATATAAGCGAGTGTGCAAGGATCTAAATGCACTAGTATCGGTTTGTCTTCATCAGGTTTGTCTAATTATAAATGGGATCCAGAGTCTCCATCTGCTCACAAACACAAGAACTCCTGCCAAACAACACTCTCTGTGTTTTTCTCTCTGTCTTTGTCTGTCTGTTTTCTGTCTTTCTCTCTCTCTCTCTCTTCCTGTAGTTGATTGATCAACAGCTCCCCCTACAGGTTCGTAAGGAATCTATTTGTCTCTGGTTTCCTATGTGGCTTAGATTTCAGACAAAATGTATGCTACAGATGAGCACATTGTGAAGGCAGAGGTTGTGGTATGTTTAGCATCTTTGTTCTGATTCCAGAGAAGTCCAGTTGATTGTCTCTTGTAGTTCAGTTGGCACTGGTCTCTGTGTTGTTGTGGTCTGGTCTCTGCCAGATTCCCTCAGGAAACTCAGCAGGTGTTGCTAATCAAAAGCATCGTAAGTGCAACCAGCTTCTCACAAACTCCACGCCATTATTTTAGTTTATCTGTTTGTTGATGTTCTTGTGGTGACTGCGAGGCGTTTATTGACCCGTCACTGATAGTGTGTCCCCACAGGGCCGCTGGATTGATGCCCGTCACTGATAGTGTTCAGGTCTGATGCACACCTCATAAAACAAGCGAGCCTCATCAACTTGAGTCGAAGTCAACCAATCAGAGAAGCCACTTTTACATTTTTTAATTCATTTTTAAATTTCCCTTTTAATACTAAAATATGTTTTAATGAATTAGCAACTAGCGAAGTCGACACCCTTGTGTAAGATAACTCAGTCCCCAGTGAATAATAGCTAGTTTTGCCAACCTGTAATGTTCTCTCTGTCTCTCTGTCATTGTGTAAATAATCAAGTCCTAATACAAAAACACATTTAACAGACACAAAGATATTGAATTAGGTATGTAATGCAGGGTGCACGGCGTACATGACTACCTCAGTCAGTGCATGTTAATGACGAATGACTCAAATGCTCTGATTCATGACAGAGCTGGTCGCTATGCTTCTTAGAACTCTTTACTGGAGCCTTTTTTGAAATGCCCGTGGAGAAAATGAATGAGGGAAATACTTCCCCAGACCAAATTGCTGCTGCGGCCTATTGAACTGAGTAACAGTCAACCTCTCAGTGCAGTTATTCAGCACAAACATAAAATAATGTGCGTACATCACGGACATCCAGCCATCAGAAACCGGTTTGTATTCAGTTTTGTTTTTAATCATCGAAATAAATAAGCTATTGTTCATTGCATGCTTGTCCTGACATATTTTTGTCAGGGGGTGGCAGCGGAGCTTGACCCTGCATGGCCGCAACTCCTGTGTTTGCTGCACCATTATGTTCTGTGGCCACCAGTTCAGTCTCTTCTCAAGATGGCCACCATCCCAGCGTCTCGTCACAAGATGGCCGCCACTCCAGAAACACAGCCACAGCTGAAATGGTCGCAACTCGAGAGCCACATGCACATCTCAAGATGGCTGCCAACCCAGCACCACTGCACTGTATGGCCGCTACACCAGAGCCAATGCACAAGATGGCCACCACTCCAGAGCAACGGTACAAGATGTTCGTAACCCAGAGCCAGAGCCACGGCACAAGAAGGCCGCCAAACCGGAGCCACTACACAACATGGCTGCCACACCAGAGCCTTCAGCCACCATGGATATAGAGCCAGTCTTCAGCCATCACGGATGCCACTTCAGTGTTCCCAAGCATTGTGCACGTTGCCTTTGAAGGTGTTACAAGGGCATTTAAGGCTGGTGTCCAGTCTGGCGGACCCACCATTGATGTCAGTGCGTGCAGTAGGTGTCCCAAGAACTTTAGCCATGGTCACCTTAGAGACTGTCCCCCTATCCTCTGTGCTCCCAGTTATGGCGGTTACTATTTTAAGTGAGTGGGCTGCACACTGCACCCCAGAGGCCTCATCCTCCCACTAGCCTGTCACGGAGGCCTCATCCACCCACGAACCCACGAACAAAAACCCACGAACATCTGCCCCCAAGTCTTGTCCTGCACAGACCCAACTAGGGAGGCTACCTCTGAGCCCTCACTATGCCTAGTCACAGCCAGGGAAGTCGTCTACCCCACATCTAGCCCTGCCACGGCCATAAGGGCCATTATCAAGTTATCATCCTGCCCAGTCATGAACACGGAGACCACCCCTGAATCCTCGGTCCTGCTCTGTTCCAACCTTAGAGGCCACCTGCGACCTTGCAGCCTACACTGTCCCTGCCAAAGAGGCCGTCATTAATCTCTTTGTGCTCTCTCTTACAGTCATGTCTGCTCTGCCCTGGTCTCCTGTGCTACCCTGGCCTCCCGCTCTGCCTGGCTGCTCTGGTGGGCTCCCATTCCGCCTGCACCACCCGGGTGGGCTCTCGTTCCACCTGAGCCACCCTGGTGGGCTCTCGCTTCGCTCTGGAGGGCCTTGACCCCTAATGATTTGCTCTTTAGGATCGTGACTCTGCCTGCTCCACCCTGGAGGGTCGTGGCTCCTCCCACTCTGCCCTGGTGCCCTGCGACTCAGCTCTGGCCTTCTGCTCCACCCTGGAGAGCGTCTGTTCCACTGGCTCCACCCTGGATGGTTTCTGAGTCGTCTGCTCTGCCCTGGGGGGCCTCCTCCTTGGCCCACCTATAAACTCGCAGCTTGTACCGTCTCGGCTGCAGAGGCTGTTGTTAACCTCTCTGTGCTCTTTGTTCCAGTCCTGCCTGCCCCACCCTGGAAGGCTTCAGTCCCGCTGGCTCCACCCTGGAGGGCATCTGTCCCACTGCCTGCTCCACCCTGGAGTGCACTGCTCTGAAGGGCATCACTGCTGTCTGCGCTGCCCTGGAAGGCTTCTGCTATGTCACGATCGCCAGCTGGAGTGCACATGAACTCCATTAGAGAGCACTCCAACCTGGACTCAGCCATTGGTTTCTGGACTCCATTCCCCATGTGTCCCTGGCTCCTTATGTCACCATGTCTTGTGCTACCTTTGTAAATGCATCATGTTCTGATTGGTTTCTTGTATTGCATGAGTGTTGTTCTCATTGGTTGGTTCTGAATTTTGTTCCCCTCTGTCTAGCTTAAAAGAAGCCCTCACCCTCCCTCTTACGCTTATAATTGTTTAGCCTATTCCTTGTTTCATTGTTTTTGACCTTGGACTGTTTTCTAGTTTTTTGATTGTTTGCTGCCTGCCCTGACCCTTGCCTTGTTATCATATATATTCTTACAGAAAAATGGAAGCAACAATTGATTCTCTAAGATCATTGCTCAAAAACACACTCCTGAAGGTTCCAAACCGGCAAACTGTATACTGAAGTATATTTAAGTAAAGTTCAAGTATATTTTTAAGTTTACTTTATGTAGTAAGGATACTTCAATACTTGTTGGGACTAAAGTGTTCCACTTTCTAATATATAAAAGTATACTTTAAGAATAACAGTAGTACTAGTAATCTTTGAGTACACAACTAGTATATATGCAAGTTTTTAGCTTTTATCGCCACTAAAAGTAAATTTATAGGTATACTTATATAGATTTATTAATGAAATACTTGTAGTGAAATTAGAGTCTCATTAAACTACTAGTTTAGTAATTTTGTATTGCAAGTATACTCTCAAGTTTTCTTTAAGTGAACTTTACACCATACTTTAAGTATACTACTATGTCCCTGTTTAGACATTGATGTGTATATATTTTGTTATATGAATATCTGAACATACAAAAAGAACATTTTAGTCTAGCTTCATGCATTCTTTTTAAACATTGAATGCGTTTCCAGAACGATTAGTTACATGATGTTTACAGGATGAAGGCTAATGGACGGCTCTCTCCAGATGTTCAGACTGATCAACACTAAACAGACCTCTGAATGTAGTTCACATCTGTCTGCTGGATATTGACTTGTAGGCTGCCAGACTGTCCTTTAAAACAGAAAACACACACGGGGTCTTTTTTAACCAGTCAGAGTGTGTTTTAAAATGACAAGGAGAGAGGTTTACGTCTCTGAGGGTTTCCTGTTCTCCTTCCTGCTGGGCTTCGTTTTACTCCTGGAGATTTTAGATGAGTTCTTTTGGAAAACATCCCTAAAACACTGCTTTCCCTCTCTCTCTATCTTTTTTTTGCTCTCAGCATGAGAGAACAGGAGAATTTACTCAGACCCAGGAGGAACTCGGTGATGGGGGAAAGAGAAATCATCATGAATACAAATCCAGGCTGAGAGAATTGAAAGGTCTCCTGTTCTTCTGAATGTGTTTTTTGTTTGTGTCTAGAGGGGCATCATGCTGTAATTATTGACTTTTCTTTGTCTAGCTCTTTTTCATCCTTTAAGAGAAAGGGAGGAGTGGAAGCCTGTCATCTATTCCCCAGTGACTCTCACTCAGGTTAAAATGCTGAAATCACAGAGTGGTTGCGGTGTGTTCAACACTAACTTGTGTGTGTGTGAGGTTGAAATCTGTTTTGAAAGGGTCATATCTTGGAAGAAAACTATTGCACACTGTCATTTGCATACCTGTGTGTGTATAAAAGCCTTGCTTGTTTTAAGCAATTCTAAACAGCTTAATATAAGGCTATAATACACATAAGCAATTTAATTTTATATGGTGAAAATCCAAAATAACACATATTTTAGTTATTCAGTTTATAATTTTATATACAGGTGCATCTCAATAAATTGATGTAGTGATTGCGCCGAAGAGGTTTGGATCCATGTGCAAATTTTTAAACGAGTACACAGGCAGGGTCGATAAACAGGCAGACACAACAACAGAGGCAAAGCAGAATCAAGGTCGGGGTACACAAATGTCGGGAGCAGGCAGAAAACAGTCAAAATCCAAATAGTCCAAAATCAGAACACCATGGGTCCGTTCTTCATACGTCGCTAACTCAGTTAGCTGGATTTGATTGTTGTGGATTAGTCCTGATCTTGGATTGTTTCGTTCTTCGATGCGCATCTTGGACTTGCTGTCATAGCAACAGGTCCATAAGCTTAAACCTGTAAACAGGATTTAGGCTGCTCTCCTGGCGGGTTGGTTGAAATGGCGAGGTCACACCTGATTGGTTAGAGAGCATGACTGATGCAGAAAGAAAAATATCTCGCAAGAAACTGTAGAATTACGATGATTCACACAAGATATATATATTAAAAAATGATGTGTGTATATATATATATATATATATATATATATTTGCACCTGTACATATAATATACACTGTTATGCAAGAGGTTGAATGGATGTTTTCCAGTCTGTAATTTATAAGTATGTCTGTCTGAAATGAGCATCTGACTCCACTGATGAGAAACCATCAGCACATCCACTGATCACTGTGGCAAACAGCCATACACATGCAGGCCAAACGCTGGCAGAACACTCACTCGATGCTGGCAGTGCTGTGAGCTTGAAAATGTCATTAACAAACATTAATAAAGACAGACCCAGACACAGAGAGATCAGAGGCATCGAATGCCACTTTATGTTGACCAAAGGCTGAACAGACAGCTGTGTAAAGTGCACAGACCATCTCTGCTTGTCCTCATCTCCAAATTTCCTGTCAAACAGCCCAAACAGACGATGGAGATTGATGGAGGCAACGGATTGAAATGGTGCAAAACTATCTTATATAGAAAATACTGTATTTTCTTACAAATGTATGATAGCCACAACGTGAAGTGCAGACACAAAAACAAGCTGCTAACCGCCTCAGTGAAATCTGTCCAGCAGAGGGCGGTGGTCTCAAAACTACCCCTGCTGCCCACTAATGCATTTACCCCAAGTTTGTTTTGAAGTGTTGGTAAAAATCCACTTTAGACATTCTATGAACTACAAGTAGCTTTGCAAATACATGTCAGCAGCCAGTTATTAGAGTAGACTGTCTGCATAATATCTGCTAACACTTATGGTCCTCCAGCAGATATATTGGTCCTTCCAGATGTACTCATTTGTTTTTACTTTGTAAAGGTGAAGTACCACTAACACGTCTTTTTTTTGTCAGACTCATCTTTTTTTTAAACAGATGAAATGAGCTGCTTTAATACCACTAACATTTTTACTCAAAAGGTTCTCTAATGGATATTTTTTTAAAGTATATTGTTTTTGTGTCGCGGAAAAGCATACACAATTTGCGTCCTTTGTCTATGAAAAGTATTCTTGTAGCTTCATAACGTTACGGTTGAACAACTGATGGCTGATGGAGAACTTGACAGTGTTCATTACTTGGCAGTCAATAGGACAGACACAAGCCTCCTGGTTTTCATCCGAAATATCTTCAATTGTGTTGCATCAAATTCAAGAAACTGACGCTAGCATACGGAACAATGACTGGCTCAGCTCCCGCTTACCTCAACTCACTGCTACCAATCTACACTCCCTACAGAACTCTGAGATCCTCCAGTGAGCGACGCCTCATTGTACCTTTACAAAGAGGCATAAAAACTCCTTCCAGAACATTTTCTTACACCATTCCTAGCTGGTGGAATGATCTTCCCATCACCATCCGAAATGCCAACTCCATTACAACCTTCAAACGACTGCTGAAAACCCACCTCTTTCAATACTACTTGACATCCCAGATCTGTGTTAAGGACTATCTATGATGGAACCAAGACATTTTTAATATAACACCGGTTGTATTCATCTGAAAAAAATAACATCATATACAAATGGGGTAAATGGATTTCTACTAAACATTTCTGCTAGTACTCTAATGAGAGATTTAGCCAACAGTTGCAAAGTTACTGCATAAAAATGTTTTTAAAACTGAAAAAGAACAAAGGGGGTATTTTGGTTCAGCATACTTTCTAGTAAGGGCTCTCTGAATCATATTTTAAAGGATAATGCATCTAAAAATTTATGAGCACTATTGTTAAAACGCTGAGACAAAAACACTCAAATTTAATGGCTCGTTTAAGCTGCTGTACTGTAAGTGATGACACTAACTTCCCCCGAGCTGGATCAGACTGCCTTCCTCATTCCTAGAACTACATGTCCAAATCCTGTCAGCAACTGGTTAAACTGATTGACAGGCAGAGAGCTGTCTTCTGATTGGCTAACACTCACGACTGCTGTCAGAGAGACGCGTGTGATTTCCCAAGAATCTATTTCAGTCATATAGAGGACCCAAAAAGTATTTTGATACTTGAGTCACACTTAAAATTGTATGAGTCTCATTTCATTAGATCAGAAGTTTTCAAACCTGTCCTACAAACACCCCTGCCCTGCAAATTTTGTATGTCTCCCTTTTCAGACACACCCAATTCAGTTCACCCAATTATAAGGGGGACATGTAAAATGTATAGGGCAGAGGTGCTTGTAGGACAGGTTTAAAAACCACTGCATTAGATGATTAAATGTAAAAGCTCGCAGAATCTGCCCTCAAATGCAGATGGGAGTATAGAAAACTGCAGCCTAGAAAACTGTTCATTTTCAGTCTGGCTTAGTACATGATGTAACTACAGACGATTCTTAAAGAAGTTTTAAATAGGAAATATTTGGTAATTAATCCAATTCAATTATCTATGCTAAGCTATGCTAAAAGTGCTATCGCCCAACCCGGAGATCGGATTAATGGATTCAAAAACCGTAAAACTCAACTTTTTAACTCTTAAGTTGAAGAATGAGCATATTTTAAAATACTAACTTTTTACAACCAGACAGTTTTGTCACCTTTTGTTTCAAATTCAGTAAGTGTCATTTCATAAACTAGGTGACATCTGGGTCACTGATATATGTTACTAAAATAGTTATATATATATATATATATATATATATATATATGTTTTTTTTTTGTTTTGTTTTTTTTATTTTAACTCACTTAACAATTGTCATATGTATGTGTATATATATATATATATATATATATATATGGAGATTTACCTTAAAAAGCACCGTATGAAACTGGAAAAGGCTTTTATGGAGTTATTTTATATGGAATAATGTAAAATTTAAATGTTGAACGTAATAATGCAAGCTATTTCTTTAAAATACATGCCACTAGGTTTGATGTTTTTTTTATCTAATGCAGTGACATTCAGACATTTTAAATGCGTCTTAAGCATCCAAATATTCTGACGGCCGCTATCTATCAGGTAGTAGGGATATTTTATGTGTGGGATTAAAAAATTGCTTACAGGAGCTTTAAGCTCTCAGGTAATTTGATACCAGCAGCTCCCGTGAACTAAACGACTAAACGTGGTGCAGAGCAGCGATATGGCGCTCCTGAGCTGACTAATATAAACATGAGTGTGTGGGATTCCAGATGATGTCATGACTAAACAATCTAACACTGCTGCAGCACGACCACACACACACACACCCTGGACAACCATAGTATATTTTTAGCCTTTTAAAGACATTGTGACAATAAGTCTTTGTGAAAGTCTGGAAACTCTTTTTGGGGGTTGATTTTGAAGAATTACAGCAACACACACGTTTTTTTTTTGTGTAATCAGAGATGCATGCCGGCAGACGTGACGGGAGGGAGGGGGATTTTCAAATAGGTTGTTTTTTTAGGGGTTATGTGTGTGCGTGAGAGTTCATTTTTAGCTCAAGTCCGAGATAAGAATAAGTACTTCGAACAGCACAGCTGTTATGCATTACCCTGTATAATAACTAGCGTTAAACAATTGATTTTCACCTGGCGGATGATAAAACTTGGGCCAGTAATAAACATCCTTGCAGTTGCCAAGAATACCCTAGCAACCACCTTGAAATGCCATAGCAACTACTCAGAAATTCCCATAGAAACCATCTTTTAAAGCCCTACAAACTATTTTGAAACATCTCAGAATGCTATAGCGACTACACTTTCCTGAGAACATATACAAATCTATTTGTTGTCAATAAAAGTTACTTTAAATAGTTACCTAATTACTGTTCATACTAACATCTGCTAAACATTGCCGTCTCAACAAACATGGGAAAATACCATAAACTCATTCAACACGGTTTTAACAAGAATCTAGTTATTTTCCTTTATTTTTAAAAAACTCTTTTACTGTAAAACAAGATTTGTTGAGGTTCTAAATGAAACATAGATTGCTCTAGTATAGTAAGAAAATACTATTTCAGTATTTCTAATTGCTTCTAAATCCAACCCCAATTGTTTTTAGAGTTCTTGAATTATCTGTAAGGTTCTTTTGAGATTTAAAAAGATATTTGTCACACTTCAGATACTTTAGTTGAGGATATTGGTTTCTGGGATCCTTAATGCATCATAGATGGCTCTCTAAGGAGAAATAATAACAAAATAAAAGTTGCTACAAACAGAAGTTGCTATCAACTTGTTGCTGTGTTGCTATGCCGGTTGCCAGGGTGTTTTTGTTGGTTCCTTAATAGACCAACTCTAAAATAAATCTCTATACTCATAGATGAAACATGTAAAGAACATTTTAGGAATCTTTTTCCACTATAAAAGAACCTTAGGTGTACTGAAGGTTCCAAGGATATAAAAGGATCTTCATGGATAGATGCTAACAGAATGTATGCTATTTTAGTTCCTAAAACGATATCTAGGGGACTATTTCATACATTTTTCATCTAAATCTACAGATCTTCAATGGTTTACAGAAAAGCTGAGGTGCATCTGCTTTTTGAATGAAAGCTGAATCATTTTTCAGAGCACAGAGGATGGAAATTGGGGGTGGAGAACTGTAGGAGAAGTGTAGTTTTTCCAGAGGGGCGTTGCAGGGCTGGGCAGGGGTGTGTGTTTGTGCATAAGGGGATGGTTTTTTCTTTCCATTTGAGGGGGTTCAGGGTATCATTTTCATCCGTGTCTGTCCCGCCCCCTCTATGAGTACACCCTGCACACACTCCAGGTCCCAAAGTGGCCACAGAGACTCTGAGACTCGGACTAAAGTGGCAAGATGAGCGCCCTGTGTCCGCTCCTGTCTGCCCTCTTCCTGGCACTGCTATACCTGCTCCAGACTGCCAACGGAGGTAAGACCACTCAATCTCAGTGCATTAAGATTAATAAGCCAATGTAGCATAACATGTTTTTAAATATTTAAAAGAGGTGCAAAAGTTTTTAAAATGTGCATTATTGTGCATTCTGCAAAGAATAAGCAGCTCAGTGCAGAAGCTTCAAACATCTCAAAGCGTGTGTTGAAGCAAAGGTTGCTTCACTGAAAAACTCATTCATACTTGTGAGGCTCGAGTCTGTTCTACCGGCGTATACAATAAACCCACAGTTCACAGACCCCTCCTTCTCGGGCTTCCGTTGAGGGTTCTTTGCGTGCATCGGGCAGTCTGGCAGCGGCTCGTGTAGATCAGAGGTCCTTAAATAAAGAGTCACTTTCAGAGGTGTGGATCAGCTGCCCTACGCACAGATGTTCCTGCTTTTCCGTTCCGAGATCTTTAGCGGCGCCTGTGAGACCTGCAGGCTAATTAGCAAGCAAGTTAAAGTTGCACTGAAGTGACCGTTGTTCAGCTTCGGATCAAAGCGTTTCTCCATCACCAGCTGCCACAAACTCACATGACAGAAACACCGGCAACTGATCTACAACGTGGGTTTCTGAGACTAGCAAGAATGCTTTGGCACCTCCGTCCTGTTTCGGATTAAACACCACATGAGCAACATGTGTGGAATCATGAGTAAGAGTAATTGGAAAGTAGCATAAATCAATGCTTAACTGGAGCTGTGAGATGGGTTTGGGTGTGGCGGGGCGGGGCAGGTGGGAGTGGCATGGCGTGACTGGGCGTGGCACAAGCAGATTTTCAGAGTAAAGTTGTGTAACTGTCAAACTAAGTCTGGAACACATTTAGTCAGTTTTAATCCTGTGAAGAAAAATCGACTTGAAACGGAACAAAATACATAAAACTTTTTTCATGTGTTTAATTCGAGTGTCATTTGATGCATCAGGCTTTTGTGCCTCAGATATTCTGAGAATAAATCATTCAGAGGCCAAACTGAGCACAAATATGCAATTTGGTGCAGATTCTAATATTGATATTCCCAAAATGACTAAATTTGGATAGATGTTTCAAACGCTACTTACATATTTTTATATATCGATATCCTATCCTATTATGTGCTTGTAGAATGATAAACTGTTGGTTTTATTGTATATGGCAAAACATGCAATACAAAGCTCCACAAATAAATGTTCCTCAAAAGCCTAATGTATCATATTTTATATATTTAACATGATTTTCTTATAAATTATGAGTGCTGTCAATGCAATCCAATGTTTATATTCAATGTTTATATAATGCAAACACATGCATGTATATATGTAAGACAAAATTATGTTTATACATTAAATATACTTATATAAAATATAAGAATATATGAATGCATAAATGTATACACGTACATATACTAAATGTGTTTATATTTATATATGCATAAATATACACAGTACGCACATATATACATATATAAAATGTAAAAAAAAAACAAAAAACTTTTATTTTGGATGTGATTTATCATGATTAATCGTTTGACAGCACAATAAATTATGATAATCAAGCAAAACTAAATATTTTCTTCTGTGTTGTGACATGCATCCAAGTAAAATCGATTATCAAAAAAGAAAAGAAAATTAGGGTGGAGGTCTATCTGCCGATGGATGGTGGTGAATCTGAATTACCACAGAAAAGTATGTAGATAACCATAAAATCCAGTGTGCTTAAAAATGGCAAAGTTGATTCAAATATTACAAAACAAAATAAAGGTATGAATGAATCATTCAAGATCAATAGCTTGCATTTAGAAAATGTAATTTCATGGACACTTTCATAAGAATTATGAGGCATGGGAGACTGAATCATGGTGAATCAGATATTACTGACTCTGTAAGCAGTGTACCAGTAACATCAGTGGACTATGAAACCTCCGAGCTGATGTCTGTTGCCACGGCAACACGCTACACAAACAGACCTGTGAGCTGGTAAGCATTTTAGCCTATACAAGGAGTGTGTGGATACGTGTTGTGTTTGCAGCACTGCATATGTTTGAGTCCGGGTAGTTGGCAGGGTAATAAATGTTTGTACAGCTCTGCACATTAGATTAATAAACATAATATTTGCATTTGTAAATTGATGAGATTAGTTTGCCAGTCTCAGAGAGAGCCGCCATTTCCAGCGCGACAAGGGGCGTCTCAGAAACAGAAGGCAAACATTTATCTAAGCTGATCTCTCAGCGGTCTGCTGTTTGTGATTGGATAATGGGATAAATGTTTCAAGAATATATGTGGACGTAATGGGCCATACCAAAAATATATAAATAAATCTGTACATCCATCTTACGCTACTAGTTTTAGACAAATATTTTCTGATTTGATTTGATTCTGATTCATTTGCCTTTACTTCTGTTCTATTTCTGTATTACTACAAGTACTGTCAAACGATTAATTTGCTCATACTTAACAGTTATCTTTTCGTAACTTTGTCTACACTGGTAGTATTGTATGTACTTAATTCACTTAAAAGAACTAGTTCATACACTGTAAAAAACGGTTTATCAAGCAGTGACCCACTATATATATATATATATATATATACATATGTATATAAGAAAAAATAAATAAAAGCAAATTTGTGCACGCAACAAACACAGCATAACATCTGGCAGGACAGGATAGTTCGCTTTTCCGAGGTGAGAGAATTTCATAACCAGTTACGAAAATAATGATAGAATAATGTCACTGACAATAAACCTATCAACATGACTGCAGACACTGAATCGGGACAGCTCGTTTTTACTTATTAAACTGCATTTGACAGAAGAATGGCTTTCATGTCTTTAAAAGAAAAAATCTTGCATAAGAAAACATTTATAGTTACTTATGCAAGCAGTCTTAAAAAATAACAACATAAACATCACATAAGGTCTCTCTAAATTAGTATGTTATAATTAATGTTAATAATTTGGTAAACACATTTTGGTTACATTAAAAATGGGTATTTTTTTCTGCAGTACCGTAAATAAATTTTAAACACTAAATATTTGCTCAAACATTGGTGTTTGTAAGGCTACAGATTATTATTTTACATTTAAAAAATTAATAAGTTTTCTGTTCTCAATTAGTTTTTTTTTATTTTTTTTTTATAATTTTTTTTAAATATTAAAAACGCAAAAAAAAAAGTACCGATAAGAGTACCGCTAAAGTACCGGATCCATAAGTGGTACCGATAAAAGTAGTAATACCGTTAAAACCTTAACGATACCCATCCCTATATGTTACATTGGTAAATGAATGTAAATGGCATATTCGAGTTTTATGAATCTCACCATGATGGTGTTTAGTGTTTGTGTGATTGACTCTGAGCACCTTCTACATATGTTCATATTTAAAACCTGCTTGTGATAGGTTTGGTTAATCATGTGACTTTCTCATCACCGCCTGAATTTGGTGCTTATCAGTGTATTTCAAATCTACAAAATAGATTTCAGTACTTTAATGGGCTGGTATATTAACATTGTATCAGATATTGAAATTACGTTATTTAACTGTAAATTTAACTTAAAACCGTAAAATCTAAAACGGTGTTACCGTATTTGTACTGTCACATTCCAGATTTAATTTTTTCAGTGTAGGATAAAGTGACCAGACATGGACTACACGGTTCATGCAGTATGTGTTGGATTTACTAAAAAGAATTGGTTCATAAGAATTGTTTGTTTGTAAAGCAAATTACACTTGTCATTTTGCATTATTCTTGTTTGCAACCTGTGAGTACAACTAATTTGAACAACATTTCTTGCCATTTTTTTGCACTACACAATCAGTTTATTGTATCACAACTCAAATAAAATAATCTTAAATAATCAACATTTTTACCCAACCCTACCTCTTCCTGCCTTGGTATATGGTTCTTTGGCCAGAATAAACTGCAATTCAGCTAGACTTTATGCTGATACTCAAACATCTAGCTCTGCGAGACTAGTTCTACTCTAGTAGTTGAGGTAAGATCTAGACATCGTTCCCGTCTACAGTCCCCATGGAAACCTGCTGCCCACACAGGAATCAATGCAGAAAATTTTCAAACCCTGACGCTTGAGACTTTCCCTCCTCACTGTCCTTCTCAATAAATGATCTGTCAGTATGAAACATCGTACACACACACATACACACAACCCGACAATACCAGACCATAGGGAAGAGATAAACTCCATACTCCATATTCCTGTCATTTTATATTCATCCAGTGGAATCTCATGTGACATTACGGAAACACAGAAGGTTTGTGGGTTTATCTACACCGCGGTCTGGGAAGTCATCCCCGCAGTGACTCTTGGCCAAATCACTGTCACAATAGATCAGGTTAAATTTATCTTCAAGATCATCACTCGGCTTCTGCTTCATAAAAAGACTTAAACATACCTACACCCAAGCTGGATGCCACAGGCTTTTATCCTCTTTTGAGAAATTGAGATTTAACTCTGAATAATTGCTTGTGCTCACAGTGTATGCGCTTAGGGATTTGAACAAACCAATAACCCTAAATATTAAACTTTGGTGCATGATTTAGATTTTTCTTCTAAATTGCATTAGAAGACACAAATGAAACGATAGTTAATGCAACAAGAGTACAGAGGTGTAAAACGATTGTAGATGTAGACAGTTTGATCATTAAAGAGTTTGAAGAGATCTGGCATTTGATTGCACACTTTAATTTATTCAATAATATAGTTTTATGTTTATTACTTTTTTCAACTTTTAAATTAAGTTTAGTTTAGTTTTGCTTATTTTAAATTTTTCCTACGATTTCTAGTTTACATTTATTTTTATTTTAGGGCTTCCAAAATTAATGCAATTATTAGTAGCATTTAAAAATGTGTAACAGTATTACTCCATTTCCTAAAATACATGAGATGTGATGTCGCAACACACGATAAAAAGTATCTTTTTTCACAGTTTTTGTCCTAACTAGCTGCGACAGCAACACACAAAATTTCTATTTTAGAAACTGTTCCTATTTCTGCATCGGCACGGCTGGAGCAGCAGCATACAAACTATATTAGTGATAATCTCAGATACCGGTTATGTGCTTTATTCAATGTTAAACGTGTCTAATGTGAGTTTAAATACCATTTTGCAGGATATTTAAAGCCATACTGAAAGCAACAATAGATAATTGACTGAATATCGGCAATAAATGAAAGCAAACTTCTTAAAGCAAACCAAATTTCTTGACCCTGGAATCATGCCGTATCGGGGTAGGACACAGTGTTACTGTATAACCGTAAATATATATCGGTTCTGCATATCGGTTATCGGGCATATAAACATGCAAATGATTGATATAGTATCGTTATATCGAACACTATTTCTAATTCAATTCCAATCTCAACAGGATGATCAGATGAGTGTTAACTTTTGGTTACATATGAAATAAATCTTTGTGTTAATGTTGCGACGTCAGCAAATGTTCTCATTACAGTCTAGGAGAACTAAACTGAATATTCTTTAATATTCAGTTCAAAAATATTCTCTGTGATCTTGATGTGTTTGCCCATTTGTAACCAAGTTTATCATAATTCACAGCTGTTTTCGAAACAATAAGATTTTGATTTTGAAAATGATTCGATTCTATTCTAATTGATCTGCTTATGAAAAAACATCTGGAATGTTTTGCAGTACGCTAACGAATGACAGTTTTGTTGGTCACTAGCGAAAGTATAAACCGTGTTGAGTGAACACTTAGTGATTAGATTGAGTTGGCCTGGTGGAGTCCCTGAGGGGAAGTTTTGCATGAGTCATCTTCATGAGACAGCACAAGGAACACCACATCATCACACAGTTTCCTCAGAGACAAAGCTTTCCAGTCTGCTGATCAGGAAACTAGGCCAGCAGCCACTATCTGGCTTGACAAGATCATTTACAGTGCTGTATCTCTCGGACTTGAGAGGGGCACAACTTTCCAACTGCTGGAATGCGTCCATGCAAGAACAGATGGATGAAAAGACATCCGTACTTCACAAAACTCATGAAATAAAAAGCATTTTTTACAGTGGAGATATACAAGATGTGTTTATGGCATATGGTGTAAGATATATATATAAATTCCTGTTTCTCAATCTGCGAAATCCCATGATGGCACTAAAAATAAAGGCTCTAAAAAGGGTTTGCAGTCTGATGCAACAGGAAAACTGTGCTTCTTCAATAATACAATGATGTACACTGATAAAATGGGTTACATTTTATTTTGATAGTTCACTTTAGACATTCTACTAAGATATTAAGCAGACAGTCTACTAATACTCTAATGACTGCTAGTTGACATGTAGTCTAAAATAAGTTAAGCTAACATAACACAAGAAATAATTTCTGAAAGTATCTTTGGGACCAGAATTTCATTTTTGAACTTTGTCATTTGTAAACAGTCTTAACTGCGAGTGATCTTCCAGTCTTCTGTGGCTACAGCGCTCTCTGGTTTGGCAAGAGTTTGTGAACGAAGAAGCAAACTAATGCTAGAACTTTCCACTGAGATCCTCACGTAGCCGTTAGCATGCCTGCGTGTCAGCTCTGACTTCTGTCCTGCATTAAACCTCCATCCAGCCAGAGGCGTTCTGGGTAATTTGCAAGCGTCTCTTTAGTAAGGCGCTCTCTGGAGACAGAGAGGAGCGCTGGGATGGGCCTTTCTGCAGCGGAGGGGATAAATATAACCCGCTCTCAAACGGGGCATGTGCTGCCTCAGAGGCTGCTGTTAGCAGACAGGGTGGGGTAACAGGTCGTTACTGTGAGTCACAGGGACACAGTTATTCCGTCATAGCAGAATTCTGTGAGCTTAAAATAAGTTGGAGGAAAGGAATTATATGAGCAGAGTATCGGGAACGGTGAAAGCTGTCAGTCACAGACCTCTAGAGCACGACTTCATCTTCAACATAGCAACACAGCCTGTGCACTTCGTAATTACTTTTTAACTAGCCTTATTCACTTGCTTTCCAGTTAAATATCTATACCTGCTTAAAAAAAGTGAGATGGATTTATTTGAGATTGTAACATTGCTTAAGGTATTAAGATTTGTTTTCAGTGAATGCACTTTCATATGAGTGAAAACAATGCTTGATATCTTGCGCAGTATTGCATCTCAAGTAAATTTGACTTGTTTTAAGGATTTTCACATTATTTATCAGGAAAATTATACAAAAAATGCTTATTAAGTAAAGGTCAACTGTCTCTTCAGATGCTCTACTCTGGCACTCTATAACGTAATGCAATGTTCTATGAAGCACTCTATGTAACACTCTATAACGTTACTCTATACTATATGGTGCTGTATAATGTATTTCTTTAAAACAGCATACTCTATAACCTGACTCTATACCACAATGCTTTATTATATAACTCGATATGCATAGAAGCCTGGTCTAAAACCAAAATAGGGTGTAACTCTATATAAAGCATCTCCATACCTCAACACACTCTACAGCACAACTTTATACCATGACACTCTATAGCACAATTCTACAGCACAACAGGGTCTATAGAGTGACTCTATATAGCAACTTCATGGTGCAACACCCTCTATAACATAACTTCTTAATGTGACGCTCTATAACGCAACTCTAGTATAGAAAGCAGAAGCATACTACAACTCTTCCTAATGTGCTTTTAGACCACAGGGCTCTATAATGTAACTCTACATAGTACCATGGTCTATAAAGCAGCTCTATACAGTAGTACATTGTAACATCACGTAACGCAACATTATACTGCAGAGCAACTTTATACACTCTATAATGCAACACTATGGCGTAACATGCAGTGTAACAAGATTCTACCATGACGCTCTATAACACAACTCTATAGCAAAATGCTCTATACTATACCTCTATGGTGCAAATTATCTCTAATGCAACTTTAGACCTCTTTAGGCTTTTTTAGACAACTTAAGGCTCTATTGCGTAACTCTATACAGTCTTTCATTTGGATAAAATTTACTAAAATGTAAATGCAAAATGTAAAAGAAATTATACACACTACAATGTAACATAACATTATATAGACTTACTATATTGCAGTGTGACATATCCTTTATATCGGTCTATAGAGCAACTCTATACCAAAACGCACTCTAAAATGCAACACTATAGTGCAACACACTATATAAAGCAACTTTATAGAGCAAGCCTATACTGCCACACACTCTATAATGCTACTCAATACATGACGATTTATAAGTAAATTATGTGGCATAACACACTATACAGTACCTACATTGTGGTGCTCTATAATGCAAATCTACAACACTAAAGCGTTCTTTAAAGCAACTCTATACCACAACACATAACAACTCTACAGTACAATGGCTCTGTAACATGGTGTAAAAACACAACTCTATTTTATGCAACACAGTTGATAACTCTTGGAAACACAGCTACTGCTGCTACTGTGAGGATAGTGTGTGGACTGTGTGTATTGTTAGAAGTGTGTGTGGGTGGGGGTAATAAGTTCTCTAATACTTCACCAGCCTCTTGGGGAAACATTAGCAGGGCAATTAGCCATTTGCAACTCTGTGGACGTAAATGAACCTCCTGTTTGGGGGTCTCTAACGATGTGAATTTATTAACCAAATGCTCCAGTCCTCTCGCAGACACAAACTGGGTGTTCTCGGGGTGTTTGCATGCTAAGAATCCATATGGATCATTTTAATTGCTGTTAATGGTAAATTTAATCCAGGCCATTAAAGCTGCATGTTCAGTCTCTGAATTCCACAGAATTTTGACCCCGTCCTCGACATAAACACTGGAATGCATTGGAATCTCAACGATTCCCCACAGGGCATGTTATCTATTATATATGAGGTTCTTCTGAGCAATTATAAAAAGCAGAATGTTATCTGTCATTACTCATTAAAATAGGACCCTCAGAGCTGAATTTAAAGTAAATGTTTGACCTGTTCTCAATTAGAATCCACCCGGCCACGTTAAAATCCAGTCAAAAGGTCTCCTAAAGTGAGACAGACCGCCAGAGAGGAATCAAACAGCTACTCTACAGTCCGTTTGCATAACAGACAGTAAACAGCCATGAGTTTAAATCGATAAACTCTCGTAATGAAGTCAGAGGAGCTCTGAATGTTGGTCAGGTCTGGAAGCTTCTGGGGAAGGTCAGGGAATCGAAGGGCGAATCTGCTGGGAGAATTCCAAGCAGCTCCTTCAAAACACTTCATCTGCAAACGAAAGAGCCAAGCTGCGTTCTTCAAAAACAATGAAAAGATCTAATTATCATTCCGTATTTCCAGCCCGCATGCACGCCAATAAGCAGGGCCTGCAGTGGCCTTTGGGGAGAAATGCATTCTGTTGGATGCATGAACAGCTGCTATTGTAGGAAAACCGTGAATTTGACTTCTGTTGGCTCTACGTGCCACTAGCACAATGCTCACTCTCTTGTAAGCCACTTTGGTACGAAAGTGCGAATATCGTAAATAGTTTTCCATGTGTTGTCTCAGTAGAACTACTAACGTCGGAGGAATGCAACTTCAGGACATTGCACAGAACAAACAGAGGTTTCCGAAACAGCGCCAGTTCAACTTGGCAGTCTGTCTGGCTATGAAACGCTTTCAAAAGTCGTGGAAAATTTGAGAGTGATGGATGAACACAACTGCATGAATCCTATTATGAAAAGTCAAGGACAAAGCTGAACTTTACTCTGCTTAACGGATGTGAAATTAAGCGATGCTGGAACGGCTGATTCAGGCATTACCGAACATCTGCGACTGAGTAAATGGATCAGAATGCCTGACGGTATCTGGATTTTACAGTCTATTCTCTGACTGTATTTCTAGACTATGAAATACAAAGGAAATATTTTGAAATCTTTCACAGAAGTGTGCTGGAAAATGACAATAATGTGACCCTGGACCACAAAACCAGTCTTAAGGGTCAGTTTTCGAAATTGAGATCTGAAAGCTTTAAACTGATTTATGGTACAGTATGTTAGGATTGGACATTGTTTGAATTTGATAATCTGAGGGTGCAAAAAAAAAAAAAAAGGCCTTTAAAGTTGTCCAAATGATGTTTTTAATCAATGCATAATACTAAACAAAATATACACATATATGCTTGAAGACTGCTTTGAACTAGTTGCGCTTTTACTCCACCGAAACATTCAACTTTACAGTTACATCAACATAATGTCTATTTATTCAAATTTTTAAGTTAATTTTTATAGACTATTAAAACCAACCCTATATTTACTGTCTTTATAAATGTGTCTGGGCTATTTATGAATGATTTATTGCACATATTTGCCTCTACATTCTTATCTTAATTTCAGTTGTCATATCTACAACTCTTTTCAAAATTCAATCAGCTGATACTCCTGATAGATAAAATCAATTTCTTTTTAATCATAAATATGTCACACAGGGAATGTAAAATTGTTCATGTTAAACTGTGGCATGTAGATAAGTTCAGAAGCTATGATAGCTTTGACATGATTTTTCATTGCGCATTGAGCTGCAAATATCATGCTGTCCAGTGGACAATTTGTTCTCAAAACGTTTTTTATTAACGTGTGATGGATGGGCCTGATGCGTCAGTCTGGAGGGAAAGGAAACGTTTTTCTGACTGAGGGCCTTGTGAAGGCTTTTGTAGAGCTGTTTTGTTGTCATTGGCAGAGCGAGGTAAGACGGACAACGCCCTCGACCAACAGCCAAACCATTTGGCACCAAGTTTAGGGAGCTTCTGGAAGAAGCCGTTATTCAAACAGCCTGTGAAACACGTCTCCTTTTTTGGTCGTTTTTTATTCAAAAACTGTATTTTTTCCTCCCCCCATAGTTTTCCATGATGCAGTGCAAGTCGGTGGGATTTCAGCACAAAGACCCTTTCTTGCAACAGAAAAATTACTTTTGTTAAGGCTATTTACTTTATTTGCTCAGTTTTCCTTTTCCACCCGGGCCCCCATCCGCCCTCTCCCCTCCCGTCGGCCCCTCCTGTCTGGCTGGATTCGTTGGGTGCCTCATAAATGTTAAAAAAAGCAACTCTCCCTCTCATGAGCACAAAACCACTTCAAGGACTGCCACAGCAGTACTCAAGGCAGTGGTGATTCTGTCTGTGTGGTGGAAGGGAGAAAATCCTATCCCTTCCCGTCTACCTCTCCGCCAGCAAAATCATAATGACTCAGTTGAGTTAATCAGCGGAAACGAGCAGCGTTGACAAGGTGTTACGGGCCCGCTGTGATTCATAGACACACATACAGCACAAGTGCAACTAGGTGAGGGAACTCTGAGTAATTGCTTCACTGAAAGAGCATGTTTGTTTGAGATTACAAGCTTTGTGTTAGTGCTCTATAAACATCTAGCTCTTCAGGCACAAAAGGTAAAAAGAAGATTTACACACACACGTTTACTAAATTACTTAACTTCAGTAATTGAAGTGATTGCATTTGGAAACAAAGATGAAGTTCTGAAAATGAATGCATACCTTGACTCTAGGGGTCAACTAAAAGTCAAGTCAAGAATCTTGGTATGATTCTGGAGACAGACCTTAGTTTCAGTAGTCATGTCAAAGCAGTAACTACAGTAGATCAGCATACTATCACCTAAAAACATTGCAAGAATTAGATGTTTTGTTCCCAGTCGAGACTTGGAGAAACTTGTTCATGCCTTTATCAGCAGCAGGGTGGATTATTGTAATGGTTTCCTTCCCAAGAAGACCATTAGACAGCTGCAGCTCATCCAGAATACTGCTGCCAGGATTCTGAACCTGAAGATCTGAGCACATCCGGCTTTAGATCCTTACACTGGTTTCCAGTAACATTTAGAACAGACTTTTACTCCTTTATAAATCACTCAGTGGCATAGGGCCTAAATACATTGCAGATATGCTCACAGAATATAAACCTAACAGAGCACTCAGATCAATAGGATTGAATGAATCAGATAGAAATACCAAGAGTTCACACAAAACAGGGGGAGTTCACTTTTAGCTATGATGCAGTTAGAAAATGTGCGTTTATTAAATGATTGTCCAAACCAATCGCACTATATTTTATGTATAGACATTTTCTATTTTTAACCATTTTATCATTTTAAATCATTTTAAGTTTTTAAATGTTTGGTTTATTTTTTATTTATCTTATGATTTAATTTATTTACTTTTATGTAAATCACTTTGAATTACCATTGTGTATGAAATGTGCTATATAAAAAAAATTGCCTTGCCTTAATATTAATAATATTTTATAATGTAATATTATTAACATTTATTAATTTTATTAATTCAGTATAATAATTGATATGAAATCAATATTCTTAATAATATTAAAAGTAATATTTAAAAAAAATAAATAAACATGCAGTTGATTAGTAACTCATAATCTTTTTTTTTTTCATATAAAAAAAATATTATCATTACTACTATTATGGCCTTAATTATATTTAGAACATATGAGCAAATTCAATTTTACAATTATTCCTAAACTAATATTATGTTATTTGTATTAAGAAATTTGTCAAATTAATTAGTTAGTTTATTTATGAATTGTTTTTCCCAATGAACAGTGTTGGGGAGAGTTACTTTTAAAAGTAATGCATTACAATATTGCGTTACTCACTAAAAAAGTAACGAATTACGTTACATTTTTGCTTGTAAGTATGGTTGAACTGGATCATTAAATGTCAGCAGTAAAGATTTCGTTTAATAAAATGGAATTAGATACATTTGCGTCATTCAAATTCATTTTGATGAACACTAAATTAGTTTTTTGAGAGTGAGTTGAATTAATGCACATTCACATTTAGTCTAGAACTACACTGTGTTCACACACCGTACACAATGCTCTGTATTTCTGACTTCTCCCAACACGGTGTCGGGAGACTTGTCAGTCAATAAATAAGATTATGCTCAGTTATATTACTTTACTAGTTACTTGCGTTACTTGTAATGTGTTACCACCAACACTGCCACTGAGGACATTCTCAATTTTTGTCTGAATCTGGGAACCATTTGAACCCAAAGTACAGTACATAAACATTCACTTAAACTTAACATCCAGACACTTTTAGTGTTTTGCATGGATGAGTGCTCAGGTTATTGACATTTAGAGGCTGTCTTGATGTTTGTGGTGTTCAGTGGCAGTTTGGTGTGAAGAACATGAAGTTACAGAGATGGTGTGCGTGTGTGTGTGTGTGTGTGTGGGTTGTGCAGTAGCTGGCTGGGATGGGTGGGGTTAGACACACTTGTCCTGTGGTCACACACACACTCTCCATCTCTGCCTGTCATTAACTGTGACTGATGGCTCTAGAATGGCAGCAGGAAACACTGTTCACACGAACAGCGATTCGTTGCAGAGCTTAAGAAGGTTGTGTCTAATCCAAACTAAGTGGAACGTGATACAATTTATGACTATATAATGCAACAGCCCGTGTGCTTCAGCTCGAACGATACCGCCCTGCTCTTATGGACCATGTGAACACTTGATTATGATTAGTTAATAACAGCATTCTGTGGTCAAATATTTTACATAATAAGGCAAACATGCTCGTTTTATGTCTTTCATAACATAAATGTCACATATTCTTTTCCATCTCTTGTAATCAAAATGGTATGATCATGTACTATGCATAACTACTAACTTTTTTTTTTAAGTTTCTATTTATTTCCCCTTTCATTTTATTACTAAATTTAACTACCGATTTTTTTCAAATCACCAAAACTATTTTTAATCATTTTTGTTTAACGCTGATATTCCGCAACCTTAACAGTGCTGTTGAATGAACCACGCCTGTATGCCAAGGTTAGCCAATCACAACCAGGGACATTTACATATAGAACTTAATAGTACACTAGCAAAAACAGCCTTATTAGGAGTTTTAATATCATGGAGCGATTGAGAAAAAACTATTATATTATTATTATTATATTATGGCTTGTTTGGGGTGCATTAAAAGGGAGTCAGAAAATGTGTGTAATTTATATCAAAAGTGTTTTTTATGTACAGTATTTAAGTATGAATTTCTTCATTAGTGCCTTTTGTGATCCCACTGCATGACTAACCCAAGCACAAGGTTTGAATTAGTGCATAAAAAGCATAATGATATGAAAATGTTTATAGTTGTGAAACATTTGAGTGTATAAAAAGTCATCAATCAAACTTACACTATATGAAATTAGATTTAAAGGCTGTTAAGATCTTTGCAGCTCTCACTCTTGATTTGTGACACTGTTGTACAACATCTTGAAGGAATCATGAGAAAAGCTTAGTTGGGAATCACACGAGTGAAAGATTCGGTTAGATAGAATTTTAATGAAGCTTAGTGGGATAGACGCCATGTTTAACTTGACGTGAATGAATACGAGGGTGTGTGGAATGTTCTAGACTAGAGTGTTTGCTAAAGCATTACTATTACTTATTTTCTGAACAGACAATTAACTTTAAGTATTAAAATATTATGTGCAATACATGAATGATACCGAATTGTGCGACGAGTGGTTACTTTTCTAAGCAATCAGACTTTCAATGTTCAACTCAATTTAAATGAAATAATCAAGCTCAATTATTCGTGTTTTTTGCAGAAAATGACAAATGTCAATTTGTATTCATCATAATTAAGTTAGGATATAGGTTGGTGCCAGACTTTTGATTTTAAATATCAAGTTTTTTTATGCATAAACTGTTTAATATAATCAAAAAGCAACTGTCTGGCCAACATGTGAAGTAGTGAACAGATTTTTTTGCTTGACATGGGTTAATTTGAAATCACATACCATAATAATACAAGTAGTAGCATGCTCCCATAACAGCACAGTGATTTCTGATAAATCAGTATCAGTCTGAGAACGCGGTCATCCATATACACACGCAACAGCTCCTATTAGGAGTCTGTGAACTTAGAAAACACTAATCAGATGTGAAGATGTTATTGAGTGTCACAGCATGTTCTGGAATGCACGGCACAAATTTTAATAGTGTTAAATAAAGGTTTGCAAATTGGTTCCTTGTGCTGTTTGCTAGCAAATTGTTTACTGGGAGAGATGTTTTCACCTCCTGAGAAATGCTTTTGAACGTGTCCAGGAACGCCCAGTTGATGGTATGTTTAAAATGAAGCGCCGTCTTGGTGTTAAGAAATGCGTCTTTGGTCACAAGCCACCATGGAACAACAAAGAACAGATGAAAGAATGAAAGGCACAAAGTCTGATAAACAAAGAGTCTATAGTTGAACTCAAAGTGTGTTCAAAAAAGATCCCAGCTGCCTCCGAGTCAATTTCTTTCGTCAAGCCAAACAATAATCCCCAATCTGGGTGATATTTCTGCTATCAGATTGAAGAGCTCGAGCTGTGAGGTGAGAGTATGTGCTGAGGTTTGATGTGCTCCATCAGAGACGATTCACATTTGATAAGGCTGATCTGTCCTGTAGGCTTAGATCTTCTGATTTGAGAACATTGAGAACACTGTCGCTCTTTTTCAGACTCTACACTGTAAAATCATATAGTTCACCTTACTTGGATATAGTTAGTAAGCTGTACTTAGTTGTTATACTCAATGAAAGTGTCAGAGTCATCAAGATGAAAAGTGCAATTGATGCATGTCCAAAAGCTTTTGCAATTAGTTGGAAGGAATGAGAAACTGCTACTATGATGTGCACAAATGACTAATTGTTTTGAGAAATGCATTAACTAATGTGCAAATGTAAGTACTGTTGTGAGAAATGCACCAAAGCGACTGAGAAAAACTGTAATAAAGCAGCAAGAG
>JAUYWG010000066.1:3630395-3645974 GCA_034779775.1 Enteromius afrohamiltoni | reverse complement strand
AGCAGTAGTGATTTACTCCCGACATCTGAGTGACTGAAGACGCAGAGGATTAACATTACATTTGGTTCTGAAGGGAAACGCACCCCTTGATCAACCTGAATACGTTTATGTTCGCACGAATCATTCATGATCCAGCCTCACCTACTGAAGCAATGAGTATATTTTATATTTTAATGAATCTTTGCAAATCGCCTTGAATACGGCCTTGAATACGGCTAAACAAAGATCCTCCGAGAGTGCCTCTGAAAAGATGGGCGGGGTCAGCGGATCTCGTGAAGATTTACACAGAACAGAGAGATTTAAAAAGAGCTGTTTTTGTCAGGGTATAATGAGCGGTTTTTTTACACTACCTTTGAAAATTTTTAAAACAAACTATATTACAAACTTTCCATTAGGACCCTAAAGAATCATATTAGCTTATGGAAAATTGGCTTTGTACGACTCCTTTAACATTGAGAACTATATCTTTATTGTGCTAGTTGTGAACAGGGCTTTATTCTGCATTCGGGGTCCTGGCTGGTTTTCCATGTAAAAGAGGAATGGCTGTCATATACATAATTGTCCTAAAATAGTTCATACTAAACTCCTTGCGTGAAGCTAGTAAAGCGTTAACTTTCAGTGATCATAAATGCCGCACTTGAATTTGTAGAAAAACTCACCTCATTTATCTACATTCACATACGGCAAGTCAAAAAAGACGGATCATCACACACGTTTTGACATAATGTTATGTTACTGTTATTAGCTAGTTTAAAAACAGGCATGACAAATACTAGGAACATTCTGAATATTACTGTAGGGTTATTTTTCTATATTTTTGTCTATATTCTGAAGCATGTGTTGCTCAGAGAAAGTTACAATGGTGGGAATGAAAAACGCTTATGTTTCATATATATATATATATATATATATCTGAGAGGAAAAAGGCCTACGTGTTTACTGATGTGTCATCATCCTTTTCTCCATTTTCTTGTAAATTATTATTTTCTTGAAATATCGTGACAGACTTTGATCAATGCAGAGGCTGTTTTTGATCTGCCATAGCAACAGTGATGCCCATGAATAGCTCAGGCTCTATATAGAGAGAGACTCCAGTAAAACACAGCTTTAAGATTGATGTAATTACAACCATCCTTATTTCTTTCTCTCTCTCTCACACACACACAGCCACTACATAACCAGAGGAACAAATCATCAGCACAACCGCTATTTACTATGTTTAATCTTACTGGCAGCTCAGCTGTTTGTTTTAGGAAATATAATGGTGACTCCTTGTTACCATGGAGAGCACATGTGAAAAGATTTTTGTCATTTTTTTTAGATTTACTCTTAAAAATAGATATTTTAGATTAATTATTTGTGTTTCTATAAATAGTGCAAACAGCACTGTTGCTTACCATGGTTCAGTGACTCACGTTTTCTTTTTTATTAATGTAATTTGGGGACCAAAGCTCAGGTAAAAGGCCAGATAGTCGTATAATAAGAGCAGGTGTATAATACAGAGACTGGATCGAGTCCAGGCCCGTTTTTATGGCACAGAGCTCATATGCGGAGAGATCCGTTTATTCCCCATGACTGCAGCCGTGGACAACAAATCATTCGTGAGCCAAATGAGCAAGCGAGTTAAGGTCACCTTCAGAGAGCTTCAGTCTAGACAGAATATAGCTGTGATAAAAAACACGCTACATTATGGATTCTTTTAGTCTGGTTCCTTCGCCTATGATCTACACATCTCTTGTTTGGCAGATTAAACAGCAGGTTGCTTCCGCTGGTTTCAGTTGTTTCTGCTTCCGTGTGAATGTTCGTTCTCAGGATAAGGAGACAGAGACCCACTCAGTTCCCTTTGAGCACTAAAAATACAGACCGGAGCGGCCCTTACGACAGCACCATCTGCCCTGGCAGACATCCAGGGACATACACATGCACACAGTTTCCCAGGGCGAAGGAAGCAATAGCAGCATCATATGATTAAGCTAGTGTGACTTGGAAAGTCACTTCAAAGAAAAAGAACGGCAACCAAATCTTACTTTCTGTCTTAAATAGTATTTAAGATCATAGCATGTTGAAAATAATACTATTTATAGTGACTTTTTCAGCACCATTGGTTCTGGAGGTATTTTTTTCTAATGTTCAACTCAGACAAAGAGACGGATACAAAATTGTACTTTACATTTATTTTAATATCTGCATTTTATGCATAGTAGTTTGAGATCTATTACGTCTTTTGTAGTGCTTCATGGAAGTTAAAGTATTATTTTGGTGCAATATGCTTGTTGCAGTTCACTGATTGATAGAGATTGAATGGCTTCAGCAGAAGCAAATACTATTGATTAAGAACTTATTAACTCATAGTGGATCTGTCTATAAAGCTTTATAAGTTATTGTTCAAATTCCATTTGAAAATGAATGGGACTTTTTATTTCCTGAACCTGGATGCAGTACTCTATAAAAGTGGAGCTTTGATTGTTTTTGACTTTTTTATTGGATTAAAATTCCATGATGCCTTGAATTATATTTTATAGTGTAGTGCACATGAAATGTGTAACAAACGGTTGCGTGATCAACAACTTTATATCCAACCACATTCTGAATTAATGCATACTCTGAATTACTTTACTGTCAGCAATAAGTATGTACTTTTACATCATTGCCCTCAAAGTTTAATTTATAAAGGCATAAGCACATTTTACTTCGATATTCTGACAAAGTGAGGCAGGATTTTAAATGGAGAATAAATAACTGGACTTTATTTAACAATTTCATGGCTTGTCAAATTGAGCTTTACGTTGTAAAGTGGTGGTGAAGGTTCAAGAGATTAAAACGAAGCATTTGTTACATGAGCGGAAAAGACGTTTTAAGGTACGTTATTGATTTTGATGATTACAAAGACAAAAGTCCAAGAAATGTGTAAAAATAAAGCAAATATGGCAAAATCTTCTTTCACGTTGGATTTAAATAGACTTATGTTCCTACCAATGCCAATTAGATTTTGTAACTCCACTTTGGCACTCACGCATTTCATGTTTTTGTCCACACTGCCATCGCTCTCGATTTTTCCACTCTTGGTTTCCTTTTCAAGCAGTATTTCCCTCTTAAAAATAACTGGTGTGTAAAGACAGATGTGCTGTTTGCATTAAACCGATGGAGTTTCGTAATCAGCTAACCAGCAGAATAATGATGCTCATTCACAAACAAAAGCCTGCCGCCTGTGTTGTTAGCATGCAATGAGACGTGACTGGCCTATAAAGATGAGAGCTGAGTGAGCTAAGTCTTGGTGAAATGTATGGCGCATGTTGAATCCTGGTATGGATGGGGGTCTTTAACACATGTGTCCCATTTAGAATCCCCTCAAAGAGTTTTAATGGGTTCCAGATTCATATGTACTGGCTCACTGTGGCCCTTGTGTCTTTTCTTGGTCTGAGCATGCTCAGTGCGCACCGACGGCGGACTGAACCTCATAGTCCTTGGGCTCCAGTTGCCCATTCTGCCTCCCGCGTGTGCTATGAATTTTCCAACAAAAACAGATCTGATGATCGTAAAGCTGAGGGAAATATTCCCAGCTAATTCCAGATATTCTCTCTTTAGACCTTGCAGAAAGTCATTGAGCTCCAAATTGGAGTTACAGGCTTCAGATAAATGTAGCCTCATTAAAATTCATCTCGCTTTTCTGGGTTCTATCTACTTTATATGCTATCTGAGGGCCTTAGATCTGTGTGGACAGCCTTTTGCAGACTCAGATCTAAATGTTATAACCTTTTCAGCATTATAGATTATTATATGAGAGATCATATGAGCCTCTGCGTTTTGCTGTGCCTCATGTTGTGTTTGGCTCTTTCCGCAAGATTTATGTGTTTGTTTTTTTGGAGTGCATCGACTGAAAGTATATAGGGGGTATCTGTGAAAACCTTTTGCTGAACTGTGAAGATCTCTGGTGCATTTGATGCAATTACTCTAAAGATGGTCTTTGTTCATAAAATTGTTTATGGAAATAGTTTACTACCATAGTTTTCTGCACATCCATTTCACTTTATTTATGGTGAGTATTAAGTGCTATATATCTCTCAAAACGTTTTATTTCCTTTGTGCGTGAATACAAAGAAACACAACTAGGCAGGATGCCACTGTTTTAGGAATAGCGATTAGCTAATGACAGTCAATTTTGCTGAATGATTTCAGATGCTACTCTATGATGTATATTTAACAGGATAAAGAAGTAATTTACCCAAAAATCTTCCATTATTTATTCACCCTTATGTATTTCCAAACCCAAATTTGCTGTCTTATGTGGAACAAGGAATTTTGAGGAATCTACTGATATGTTTCCATGCAATTACAACTACGGGGTACCACTGTTCAAATTTCAAAATGAATTCGTATGAATATGCCATTGTGATATTTTTAACAGCAGTATTTGCCTAATTTGTGACGTTTTTGTTGTAACAATAGTATCCTGTTGATCTTGGATAAGGGAATTACATGAGTCAAAAAATTGACTCCTGACCCTCTACCAAGACGTTTGGCCATAGTTCCTGTGAGAATGTTCCATTTCTGGATCCTTCTCAGAATTCCATGAAGGGGTTTCCCAATGAGCCTGGCCATATAACGTTACTGTAGCACAGACGCTGTTGATTTGGCCCCAGGAAACCTCTTCAATGGAACGGGAATCTCCTTGACATAAAGCCCGGGAGTGATGTGTGAATGATTTACTAATGGAGCAAAAGCAATAGAAGGAAAAAAATCAAATTTGCAATCCTAGGCAGGTGGCTACATTAGCATATAGCCGAGCATTTATACACTAAGCTCTAGGAATCCTGCAGAAAAGCAGTTATATACACATCTCATGGGGCCGAAGCTGGAGTTCTCCAGAACAGTGTCTTTTCTACACAACAGCTGACAGGACAGCTGGAAAAGTTTTAAATTGAAACTTCCATCTGCTGTGTGTCTTCCCACTTCCACATTCACACATTAACCGTGCACGTCATGTTTGAAATATTTCAAATTTTAAAAAAAATCCTCTCTCCCTCTGTTTGCAGCTTCCTATTTCGGGGACAGCTACTGTCGGATAGATGCCGTTCAAGATCTGTCAAGTTTTCAAGTGTCGCTCCAATTTAAAACAAGCAGACGTAGTGGCCTACTCCTATTGGCGGCAGGACACAGAGATTACCTCTCGCTGGAGCTCTACAACGGCAGATTACAGGTGAAATACAGAACTTTTAGATCACCAACAGATGCTCATGTGACCTTAAATCACTCTTTGACTTCTAGTTACTTTGTTGCTGAAATTACTGTCAAATCTGGTGAAATCAAAAAGCACAGGCTGCAGTTCTGCAAAATATCTATTTTGTAATGTAAATCAAAATCCAGACTTACTACACAAATAAATAAAATCTCCACTATTTTCTCATGGGCCTTCAAGGGCCCTAGGAGTCACACACTGAGAAAACCTCTTGTGAGTTTTTGAGGAGCAGCCGTTTGGTTTGTGGTGAGAGGGATGACTCACATTCGCTTCCAGCTCCGCTGTGACTGAATCGTCACAGTTTTTCAGCTCAACACATGGAAAAAGCTTCCACGGCTTGAATGAGTTACTGGTTTGCTCTGAGATATTTCTTCTTCATCTGCAGCCTCCCTAGAAAATGGCTCCCGCTCCGCATAGATAAACACAGACGTTCAAACTGCCTGTATTATGCTGCAATATGAAACGGTACCAAGACTATTTCAACAGATTTGTCATTAAAAACGCATTTCCACCAACATATTCAAATCATGCAGATTTACTTTTTTTTTTAGTTTGGAGGCTGCAGATCTGAAATGAGATCTGTGATATTTTCAGTTAAGTGGCTACAGTGTGTTTGAAATACTGTGTAGCCAACTGTTCCAGCAAAGTCTGTATTAGAATTTCACGGCTGAATGCATGTATGATGCACAGTGAAAAATCCTATTCTTAACCAGTGCTTTTTTTCTTGTTTTCTAGTAAAAATGTTTAAAGATAAATGTACCAGAGAAGCAAAATGACATGTATTAAAAAGATATTAATATAAGATTACCTAGTTGTGCTTTTGGAGCAAAGAAAAACCACAACAAATCGTGCAATACTTTCACTCAATTTGTGACAAACATCAGTGTTACCTTAAATTATATTGCGGGAAATAAACCAGCAACTGATTAGCAGTGTACTACTAAACAATCAGAGCAGCTTAGAAACTGCATTAGTGCTGTTTAAAAAAAAAATGTTTTGATGCAGGGTTGCTGGTTTGAGCTACTAGCTCCTTCTCAGGACCAGCTTTTAACCAGCTCATGACCAACTGAGCTGTGGTGCTTCAAAACATACCTAACCAGCATGTGCTGTTTTTTTTATCAACAGAATAACCACTTGAAAAAAAAATCCAGTTGCTTCTTATATTTAACAGTCACTTTTGTTGTATAATATATATTTTTTGTGTGTATCTTTACAGGCTAGGATTGACATGGGCTCTGGAGAAAAGGTTCTCCACTCCACCATGGGGCTCCAGCTTAGTAACCTTCTGGACCATCATGTGTCTCTCATTCTGAAAGACTCCACACTTACTATGGCTTTAGACAACCTTTACGCCACCTCCATCCCAGTAGAGAATGAAGATGAGGACCTGAACATCGACCAAGGTGTGTTTCTTGGAGGCGTGAGGGACCTGGAAGTGGAGTATCTGAGCACAGCTGTTCCCTCTCTGCGTGGCTGCATGAGTAACGTTATGTTTGAGTCTCATGACTTTGATATTCTGGCGTCAGCAGCTACAGTCTGTTATGACACCAAAACCACCTGCAGCAGTGAGTTTGAGGCAGGGGACGGAGACACCACAAGCTTTATCAGTCCAGAATCGTTCATCTCTTTCCCTACCTGGACCAGACCTAGCTCAGGCTCTCGTAGCCTGGAGATGCTGATGAAGACGACCATCGAGGATGCTCTATTGCTCTTTCACCCAGGACACCAGACAGACTTCATTGCCATCGGAATGTCAAGAGGGTTTCTAAAAGGTGTATTAGATCTGGGAAGTGGGATGCGTGTTCTAGACAATGAGGAGGTCAAACTAGATGACGATCAGTGGCACAGAGTAAAAGTTGAAATTAACCCAAACATGTTTGTGATAAATGTGGACAGTCAAATGGTATCACTCTCTTTTAATGAGACAGAAAAGCTGGATCTAGTGGGGAACCTGTACCTGGGAGGCATTCAAAGAAAGATGAAGGATGTGTTTCAAAATTACTTGGCTCGTGTGGAGGAGGAGGTCACAGTTGAGTCTTTCATTGGATGTTTAGGAGAAATCAAGGTGAATCAGAAGGGCAAAAGTCTGCAGGATGCTCTGATAACTAAAGACATCCATGTGAAATGTGAAGGAGAATATGATTACTCAACTTATGATGAAGATTTGGAGTTAACAACTACACCTCCAGTAAGAATCACATACATTGATGTCAATACTGATGAAAAACACTGTTCTACAGAGGACTTGCCTGAGATGTTCCACAATGTATCCAGGCTCCTGGACATCACTCCTCTGCTGGTTCCTGAGGGAGGAGAGGTCAACATTGAAATTGTAAACTTAAACCCAACATTTAACCTAAAAGCTGCAGGTGTTCGTGAATCTGAGATCATATTTACTCTGCTGAGCGATCCTTGGTATGGACTGGTTGATATGAACTTAAGACAGACGAGAGTAAAGAAGTTTACTCTTCTGGATGTTGTCAATAAGAAAATCAAGTATCTTAATGATGTCAATGAAAAGTATGGAGATCAAATCCAGCTGGAAGTGACTGTTCATGGAACGAATCTCCCAGAGTGCTTGAGTGCTGCACGCAAGTATGTGTTACCAGTGGAGATCATCCCTGTCAATGACATCCCTCAGCTCAGCACTGGTGATATCTCAATCACAGCTAATGGGCGCACACGTTTGAGCCCAAACCTCATAAAAATCTCAGACTCTGACAATCGTTGTGACGAACTCAAAGTTGCAGTCACATCAGACCCGTCTTCTGCTGGATATCTGGAGAATGCTCAACAACCAGGATATGCTCTAAGAGAGTTCACTTGTAGACAACTGAAAGAAGGAAATATCTATTATGTGCACAAAAGAGGAGAAGTGCCAGAACTTACTCTGCAGGTCTCAGATGGCGATTCGGTCAGCCATTCAAGCACATTTAAGTTACTTATCACCCAGCCACAGATTACTTTAGTCACAAATACTGGCCTTTTCATCACTCAGGATGACAGCACCCCTATTGGAATCCAAAATCTGGCCATTTCTGCAAATCCAAACACTGGAGACATTGTGTTTAATGTCACTCAGCCACTTCAGTTTGGAGAACTGCACTTGATATCAGAGGATGGGGTACCAAAAAGAGTCACATTTTTTCACCAATCTGATCTGGAGCAGAACCGACTGAAATACGTTCCCAACCCCACAGCTGTTCTCAAGGGCACAGAAACAGAGTTTATTCACTTCAATGTACAGCTTGGACAGGTCGTCCTCCCAGACAACTTGTTTATGATAAAGATCATGCCTTCCGTTATAGGAATAGCTGAAAGTGTTCCTCTAGAAGTTGAAGATGGGCAACAAAAGGTCATTAAACTTGAACAACTACAAACTTTTGTGATGGAAAGCAAAACTGATTCAAGATCAAACCTATACACAATTACGAAAAGCCCAGGACAGGGAGTATTAATGAAGCTTGATAAAGAGTTGTCTGATGGTGATACCTTCACCCAACAAGATATTTTGAATGGTTTCATCAGTTACAGTCCTCGCATCCACAGAGCGGTGGACTTTGAGGATTTATTCGAGTTCAAAGTATTCGCAGAGGATCAGTACTCCAGAGTGTACACCTTTCCAATCAAAATCAAAGCTAATTCTGAAGCTCCTGTCCTCATCAACGAGAGACTTGTTGTGCTGGAAGGCAATGAAAACATCATAAATAAAGAATACCTGTGGGTTCAAACCTCCACCTCAACAGACTTTGTATACAGGATAATACAAGATCCTAAACATGGTAGTCTTATCAGAGACTCCCCACCAGGAGAGCAAAGGTTTGATGGTGCAATTCGGGTCTTTAGCAATGAAGATCTCTCTTTGAACAGGTTGGTCTACAAACATGACGGATCAGAGACAAGTCATGATCAGTTTTCCTTTCTTGCATTTGATTCAAGAGGTGGCAATGGTGGGCAAGAAGAGGGTCATGAGGTACTAAGGGGAGTGTTTAACATTGCAATACATTCCAGGAATGACTACGTACCTCAAAGGGTAATCCACAAACCTTTTAATGTTGTTAGAAATGGGCAGCGTTTACTGACCACTGATGACATTTTGTTCAAAGATGATGACTCTGACTTTAATGAAACACAGCTGGTTTACATGAGAGTGGGAATTCTTTCAGGAAACATTGTCTCTGCAGCAGACCCAACGCAACCTCTCTACCACTTTACCCAGGCCGACCTGAGGGATGGGAAGGTTTTGTTTGTCCATCATGGTGCAGATCGTGAGCGATTCCAACTTCAAGTATCTGATGGCTTACATAAGACAACAACTGTACTTCAGGTGCAAGCAGGTGATCCTTACCTACGTATAGTCAACAATAACATGGTGGTCATGGATCATGGTAGCACCAAGACACTGAACACCAGTCTGCTAAGTACAGAGACCAACATGGACATCGGAAGTGCAGCTGAGATCATTTATGATGTGACTTCTCTTCCCAGTGATGGTAGGATTATAGTCAGTGGAATTGAATCGTCCACATTTACACAAGAGGACCTGACTAAGGGTGTGGTCTCCTACGAACACAGTGACGAGAGCCTTAGCTCCAAAGATTCCTTCACCTTCACCGTGCAAGCTAAGGGTTTGTCCACGGAGGGCACGTTTAGGATTAAGATATTCAAGAAAGGATACCTGTCACTGCCAAAGGTTGTGTCAAACATGGTGGTCCTTGCCTATGAAGGAGAGCATTCGGTTATTGATGAAAGCCACCTGGAGGTAAACCTTTCTTAAATATATTTTTAAAAGATGTTGATGCATTTTTCTCATTCACTTGCCATTTTATTGCAAGTTTTTTTCTTGCTTTAAGTACATATTTAAAAATAATAATAATAGTAATAATATATGCTAAAATGTGTGTACATTTTTTGTAAAAAACGTTCTTGCAGATGCACAGAAACCTTGATTGCCATTCGTGGCAAGTTTCTGATATAATTATTTTACTGTAGTGAATTGGGTTTAAACAGCAACAGTTCTGAACACTAGTATTTTTTCACTCAGTGTCAAAACTGGATTAGTTTGTATGACAAAAAAAGAAAATAGTTACCAAATGAAGTGCAACTATTTGCACATAAACAATAAATGGTTTTCTTCACTTGTGTTTTAGGAAAGAGGCTATTGTATTTCATGTCATAAGATGTTATCAAAAGGCCGAAAGGCAGTGCTTTAGACACCTCATATATAGCAGAAATTAATATCAGTTTACAAAAGCTTCCAACAGAAGCCTTGAATATGTGTTCAACAGCTGTTGTATTACAGTTGTGGAAGGTTCCAGAACTGCAAGAGCATGGCTCCCAAAATCCCTTAAATGCTGGTCTCATAAATCTATCCAGGACCTGCTTTGCATTTAGTTGCAAACTGTGTTTTAGAAGAAAGAAAATGTTTCAAATGTAGTTGAAACTCTGCAGTGGTTCTGCTATTGTTGACGCTCCACTGAGTGTACTTTCAGTAATTACCCAAGTGTTGCAGTAGAGGAAACAGCCTCTGCTCAGATTCATTAGGACATTTGTGATGCTTGACATTGATTTACGTTTTGTGCTACTTTTTCCTCCAAATATTTCTCAGATTTATCACATGCTAAATAGGTGATTTGGCATAATCTAATTTATGATAACAGCTCAAGGTTTCTGTAATGTAGCTTTCAGGGCCAAGGGTTTTTTCCAGGTTCCTAATGCATTCATTTGAAGGTCTTCTTGTCATCCTCTTAGGTGATGCAAAAAGACATCTTGCCCAGAGAGATGGTGTACTCCGTCAAAGACTTTCCACGACTGGGTCATGTGGTCAAACTCAACAACGACTCTGACAGCACGGCATCACCAGTGCTGGATTACATTCATTCCTTCACACAAGAGGACATAAACCTGGACAGAATCTTTTACGTTTCTGCTTCCCTTCAGGGACAGGACCACTTTACTGTCGATGTCAGCAATGGTTTCACCACCATAGAAGATCTACAGGTGCAGGTGGTCATTGTACCACGCATCATACCCATCCAGGTGGTCAACCTAACCGTGAGGGAGGGAGGATCTGTGCCCCTGACCCAAGAGATTCTGAATATCACACACCAGTTCTACCGTTCCATGAACATCGAGTTTGTTATGGAGGAACCACCTCAGCATGGAGATATTAAGTATCTGGATGAAGAAGATGGTCTTGTCTCCTTCTCCTGGGATAATGTGAGTGGCAACAAATACACAACATTTTACTATTATTTAGATACAATTATAGTACTGTATTTATTATATTATTAGTTAGCTTTCAGTTTTATATGTTTTATAGTGCTTTATGAGCTTTTGTTACTTTAACTTGTTTATGTTTTTGAAATATTTATTTCAGTTTTAGTGATTTATTTCAGTTTTGAGTTAGTTGCAAAATCAACATTTCTAATGTTCATGTTTAAATCAACCCTTACATGGAGAATAATTAAGAATTTAAAATTCTGTAATAATTTACTAATTCTCTAACTTTCTTCTGTGGGACACAACATGATCTTTATTTTTACAATACAGTTACTGCATATTATGTCCAGGAAGCCTGAACATCCAAAAAAGACACACTATCTCTATAACAGCAGACCACATGACTCATAAAACTATATTGATGCAACTAGAATATGCAAATGAGATTTTAAATCTGCAGTGGCAGATCATTCGACTTCAGAATACTTTAAGTGTTGTTTCTGAGCTCTTAAGACAAATTTTATGGTGCTTATCTGTCCATTTTGGAGCTTGACAGTCACCGGTCACAATATGCTTTCATTGTTCGGCTTGGAAATGGCTGAGAGTTTCACAGGAGAAAGAAAGTCACGATACGAGGGTGAGCAGATGATGACAGAAATGTCATTTTTTGGGTAAACTGTTCTTATTTGTAGAGGAAACAGAGGGAGCAACTAATGATGCCGTAATTACAGGCTTGTTTGTTTTGTTTGTTTGTACTTTGTGCCTGCAATGAGAGTTAATTCTTCTCACGATAAAAGAGCTGCGCTGGAACCAGAGGAGCTGTCATTGGCTTTAATTAAAAGGGCGAACAGCCTCGTGTAATGGTTTCTCAGAGACTACCAGGATCCCCGTGTAGCATTTTGCCGTATCATTGAGGAACAGTCAGGCATAAAATAACATTTTCTGCATCTTAATTACAAGCCGTTCACAGAATAACAGCTATTGAGGCGGACCTTGATCGTGCCTGTCTGATGCTCGCTGTGTTTTAGAGGCTCAATGAAATAACTTCTTTTTCTCCCACTGTCTTTTATGACTTATCTAATCTGTCTTCGTTTCCAGCTGACCCCCCAAAACTGCTTTGCATTATGATATCTAGCAGAGTGACCCAGAGGTGGCGGTAGAATGAGTGTATGTTGCTTGAGAGCGGTTAGACATTGCTCTGCCGTTCCAGCTTAAATGGAAATTCTGACTTGCGCTTCTCTGTAGCCGCGGGCCAGAATAAACTAGCCCATACATCCCACAAATACAGCATTTACACCGTGCCACCAGGCGTGCAACATCGAGAACAGAGATCAGGTTAACTCGGCAGCGATTCAGCCAGAACAGATGAACTTCCCAGGTTATTTTCAGACTTCAGGCTCAATTTCTGTGTTATCAAAAAGGTAACCGGTTTTCATTTAGTGTCAGTTTTATCTGGATGTTCAAAATGTTACTCTTTAATGCAAGCCGTGAGGGATTAGCATCTTCACAATTTACAACAGGGAAATCTTCACAGAACATCAATAAAACTTTTAAACATCAATAAACCATCTTGGACACTGGACAAAATATGTTTTTCTTGCTCAATTTGTTAGGCTTGTTTTTCAATAAAGTCATTTCTTTCATTCTTAAATTGAGCTAGATTTACGTTAGAAGCAAAATGACACAATGAATAAGGTCTTTTTCTGAAAGAAATAAACTTGTTTTCCCTTTCAATTAAGTTGATCCTTTATAGCCTCATTGACAGATTTACTGAAAAAAAAAAAAAATTAAAATAAGATTTTTTTTTAGGAGGTCTTTTTTTTCCAAAATACTGTTCTTTTTATATTTCTAATATTAAATCTCAACAATGTTTTGGACTGTGAATGTACAATTATAATATTTAAGTCATTTGAAAACTTAGACTTTCTTAAAACTAAGCGACTCAAAATGACAAAGCAGGTCACATATGCTTCCGTTGTTATTGAAAACAGCGGCATTGACATTTTGAAGGTCTGAAATTGAAAAGAACACTGAATATTCCCTTCAGCGATTGAGACGCAGCGGGACGTGAGTGGTCTTAGATTGACAGATATCTTATGCAATGAGCACATCTCTCAGATCCGACAGAGAAGGGGAGGATGATCACAGATAGAGGACAGATTGAATTTGAAGTTCAGAATCCATGTCTTGTGGTGGCTTTAGTCCAGCTGTCAGAATAACTTCATTGTGTGTAGCCGCTCCACACTACATCTTAATACACAACGTCTGTCTCTTGCTGTCCTGGGCTACATTTCCTTTCTTCGGTTATGCAATGCTTTCTGAAACACTAATATGTTCCATATGGAGAGAAACTACTGCGCAGGAAAGGAACCAAGGCAGAATTGTTCCTAAATTAAAGATGTATGCATCATGCTCATTACTGATCTGAATGTGGCATTTCTTTATTCTGTGTTGTGGAGCCAGTGGTCGGCTTGTATACCGCCGGTCATCGCTGCCACACCAGGAGACAGATTGTAATGATAGCTTACAGTGCAGCATAGTAGCAAACATTCACAACGCACTGAGATAAAAACATCTTAAAACAGCTTATGGCTTCAAAAAGAATGAGAGAGAGCGGATATTAGCATGTTACGACGAAACAATCTGGAATACATTTCTCCTCTGCTACCAAAATTGACATCTTATGTAGATAGTCGCCAACAGTTATCAATTTCATAACAAATGCAGACTAAACAACAGCAGAATAAATGTGAAACGGCTTTGGTGTTTTCCTTAGGACTTTGATTTTACACTGGATAACATTAACATATCGCATTAACATTATTAATGGGATAATCACCCAAAAATGAAATGGAAATAATTTACTCACCCTCGTATTGTCCCAAACATCTCTTGTAAACAACGATTATTATGTCAAATAAGTTCTTAAGTAATCTCCAAAATACTGGAAGACATAACTCAGGAGGGAAAAATGGTTAAGTACATTATGTTATTTTTGTTTTCTTTGCACAAAAAAAAAAAAAAGTATTCTCGAAGCTACTGATATCACATGGACTGTTTTAACTATGTATTTACTACGTTTCTGGATGTGAGATCATTTCAGTTTTGTTGCTGTCTATGGAGGGTCTCCGGTTTGCATCAAAAATATGTTAATTTGTCTTATGAAGACAAAGGTCTTATGGGTTTGGAACGACCTGAGGATGAGTAATTAACGACAGAATTTTCATTTTGAGTTGACCTAAGTCTTTAATGTTTTCGGGTACTGTGTGTGACAATGTTATTAATGTCTATGTTAGCATCTATGAACCAATGTGCTCAGCTTCTATCAAGTGACAGGTGAATTTGCTGCCAAAATGCAAGCAGAGTAGTTCACCTCAAGGCAGTTAATATTAAAAAAAAAATGTTAAAGCATTAGCATGCACACTGCAACAATTGGCTGTGGATCACACAGGCAGACTGTGATGTTTCTTTTGCTTCCCCTTTTCCTGCCCTTTTTCTGCTGTTTTATCAATAAAAATGGCAAAAAGGTCAAACCTAAAATAATCAAAGATTCTCAGCCACTAGCATGTTAGCTCAAACATTTCACCAGACTTGGAAAATTGACATCTGTGAACAGTCGCTAACAGTATCGATTTCCTGGCAAACACAACGATTTACTGACTAAACAGCCGCAGAAGAGAAATGAAGCTCAGATTTTCTTTGCAAAAGCTTCTGTTCTCTCAGAGCTTGCAACATAACGGTTAGCATGCTGTGCACATTAAGCCATACTCTGCAAAAATGGTTAACATATCTAGAAAAACAATACAGTTTACTCGAGAAGCAACAGTGCATAAATTAAGACTTTAAGTAATTAAGTAATTAAGTAATATTATAGACAGATTAAACTAGCACAGTACCATAATAAACCAGCAAATGACCATTTAAAACCAGCCTAAACCAGCAAAGGGCCATCTTAAACTAGCAAAGTACCATCATAAACCAGCAAAGGACCAGCTAAAACCAGCCTAAACAGCAATGGGCCATCTTAAACTAGCAAAGGACCAGCATAAACCAGCAAAGGACCATCTTAAACTAGCAAAGTACCATCATAACCAGCAAATGACCAGCTAAAACCAGCCTAA
>JAUYWG010000066.1:3612302-3630295 GCA_034779775.1 Enteromius afrohamiltoni | reverse complement strand
CCAGCTAAAACCAGCCTAAACAGCAATGGGCCATCTTAAACCAGCAAATGACCAGCTAAAACCAGCCTAAACAGCAATGGGCCATCTTAAACTAGCAAAGGACCATCATAAACCAGCAAATGACCATTTAAAACCAGCATAAACCAGCAAAGGGCCATCTTTAACTAGCAAAGTACCATCATAAACCAGCAAATGACCAGCTAAAACCAGCCTAAACCAGCATCGCAGCTTCAAAAGCAACCCTTCCAAATAAGCACATGCTGTTTTTTCAGCAGGGTAGATATCCTAGAAACCACTGTTACAATAATACTAATATAAATGTATCTTGTTTTTACAACATTTTAATAAAAATGTTTTGCAGTTTGCATTGCCTGTATGGTTAATAGGATTTGAATCCAGCTTGTCATATTCTTCCCATGGTTGCCTGTCCTCTGCCTCCTTTAAATGCCTCTTATAAATAAAAATTTAGGGCTAAAAATAAACTAAGATACCTACAAAAAAACCTTTCACCTGGATTCCGACATCTTCTGTAAACAGCCGCCATAAGTTATCGATCTCTTGACAAACTTGAGAATATGCAGACTTAAACGATGTCAGAAAGAGGTGAAGCATAGCTTTTCTCTGCTAAAACTTCTGTTAGCATAAGCTCGAGCTAGCACACAGATCTCAGCTTGGTGTTTGTACGGATGAAAATATGGCCAGAAATTAAATGCAGATTAGATTTTTGTGTTCTCTTAAGAAAATGTGAGGACTTGTGGGCATTGTTAAGTCTAGTACGCCGTAGTTTATACTGTGTGCTATGATCTGATCATCTGGAACCTGTTGAAATCTGTATAGCATATGACAAACGGCAGACGTCTGACCTCCTGTGCCGGACACACTAGCACACTTGGGTTTCACATGACGCTCTCGCTCGCAGCTGTGGGGCTTCCTAGAGTTCGCATTGTGTTTGTTTGACTAAATCTGCACTGTGTTTTAAAAAGTGCATCTGACCACCCACGTCAAATCCAGTTTTAGTGTGACGGATGTACATTTAATGATGCAATGTAACGGACTGAGAAATGGCCTGTTTGGAAGAACGGCTTCACTATTCACAACCATGTTCATCTTATAAATAAAAAACAGGGTTGGCGATGTGACATAGACATAGATCACATGTTCAGGCATACATGTGATATTTTTCATGGTTTATGCGATACTAATGCATTTTTAGGATAAGTTTCTTCCAACACATTTTGACATTTATCTACTACTCTTAGTGCTGTTCTGGGTAAAAAAAAAATGCTTTTAAATCTCTCATCATGCTGTATTTTCAGCAAATATAGGATTCTACCTTTTTGTCAGCTTGTTTTCTTTTAATTGGGGCTGGTTTTGTATTCTTCTGGAAATGATTGATCATTGAGTTTCTGAGTCAAGAAAGCATTATTTCTGACGATTCTGGCAATATTTGCAAAAAACTGAGGTGCATAAGCTCAGATCAAAAAGGACTTTGATGAATCAGCTCCAAAAAGAAATACAAAACCTGTGCTAATTGAAAGAAAACAATCACTGAATCCAATATTTGGTAACTTTTGATAAAAATGTGAAGCGAAAAAATCCTTTGTAAATTGTTAGGTTTTAGTTAGCATCAACTAGCATTTTTAGAAAAAGTGTAATGAATGTGATACTATAAATAAAAAGTGTGGTAAGATTCTGATTAGTAACATGAAACAATCCTGGAAACAAGAACTATGGTTCCCCTGGTAATGTTTGTTTGTTTTTGGTTTTTGGAGGGAAACGGCATCCACAGGATTTTAAAAGGATGTTTTTATTGTCTTGTCACTTGAAAGACAACAAAATAAAGCTGCTGTTAAAGCAAAAATGCCCTAATGGTCAGAAAAAGAATTTTGGGGGGGGTGAGTGACTGGATTTTTGATGTCTGTCTTGTATGTTGTGTTTCCTCAGGTACAACAGGGACAGGTGTACTACTTCCACGACAGCAGCGAGACCACAGAGGACAGCTTCAGCCTCATGGCGACCGCTTTTCACATCACCCGCCGGAGCGCGTCCCTGACCATCGGCGTCACCATCCTCCCAGTGAACGACGAGGCGCCCCGCCTCCAACACAACACCGGAATGGAGGTACACAGAGACAGAGACCATTTTCCCTGTTTTAAACATTAATGAAGCTTCTAGAACAGAGACGTAGTCGGAAAATTCAGAGCGACTCCCTCCGCTGGAACACAGAGAGTCATTCAGTGCTTGCTAGATGTTGTCTGTGGTTTCTGGTCGCCGTGGAAACTCATATTTTTGGAAAACCATGACGGTGGCAAGAATTCGGCTTCTGAGCTGGAGGAAAAGCCGACCAATCGTAGACGCTGCTCGACTCCCGCAAAATGTGAAATAATGATATGTGTGTTTTTCCACACGCAGATAGTTCCCCTTCTCTCGTGAGTGTGCCTTCTCTCTGACTGTCTGTCTCTGTATCAGACATGCTTTAATCCAGGAACACCTCAATTTTCGATGGTTACTGATGATAATAACAGAGAAAGTTGAAAATTCAGACCTGCTCTTTCCAAAATTGTAAACACAAGTTTTACCAGATCATTATTTAACGCAAACTTATTATTAGATGATTTCACTAGAAAGAGCCAATTTATATTTCACCCTAAAATCAAAAGGATCAAGGGGGGGGGGTAATAGATTTAAATATGTAATAAATATTATATTTTATACAAAGAGAGAGAGAGAGAAAGACAGCAAGAGACAGAAGTTTTCATCTTTTAATTTTCAGAAACTATAGTTTAATTTAATTTATTGTACCATTGTTATATGAATACTGCATCATGCAAATTAGTGTCTTTATTTAATTAAAAATTGGTTAAATTAAATCCTGTACAACAAATACTATAAATATTGTATCTACTAACAAATATATCATCATTTTCACATTACAATAATGTGGATGAGCTCTGTTTTGCATTTTCTTGCAATTATTGTCCCAGTGCCAAAAATCGCAATGTTCCCAAAATGCCTTCGTTTTACAATTTCAAGTGGTTTTCCTCTTGATTTTGGCATGAAACTTTTTTGAGGTTCATCCACACATTCACAATCACTCGATTACTCAAGCGCACGCACACAGAGTGATATATCAGTTCTGGGCTCCCTGTGCTCTAATGTAGAGACCCTACAGAGACACACCAGTGTAATCAGAGAGAGATTGCAGTTCCCCATCAAAGCAGGCCTCAGCACGAGATGCTGGGATTTGATTTGCCATGCAGCCTCTGATCCATGTTACATCTATTAAATATTGAATATGAAGAAACAGCAATTTCCAGCCCAATTTTGGGATTTTCGTTTCATACCTTTCACTCGTGCTGTATTCTGGTTTAGTGCTACCATCTAGTGGATGCCCATGCATATACTACAAGGAAGTGATGTAAGGGTCTTTAAACAGTCACTAGGGGGCAGTACAGAGGGCTATTTGCTATGACTAATATTTGCCCTGGTAATGACACTGCATTGCCCCCCATTAAATAGCACTGGCAGGAGGAAAGGAGATGATTTTACATGCACTTAAATCTTGAAGGTCACGTTATGTGGAAACTAGATTACTAAATGATAATGAGTTTGTAGACCTTTCTGTTCCAGGGCACTACGCCATGTACTCAATTCCATTTTTTCCCCTCGGTCTCTCAGGAGAATGGTAGATGGATGCAGTGAGAGTGTTCAGGAACAGATAAATGTGTGTTGATGTGTGGCAGCCCTGCACTCTCCCAGCTGAATTTCATCGTTTAAGAATGTCTTTCAGCAACTTGTACATTACACATCCATTAGAGCAGCATCAGAGGAGACATAACTGCCTCTTTCACATCCCAACGACTCCAGACAGTTAGACACCTCTGAAAACAACAGTTTAGTTGTTCCATCTTGTTTATCGGTTTGTTTATCTCTCTTTGTTTGCTGGCCTGCTCTCTCCTTCCAGCTTCTCGCCGGCGAGGAGTCTGAAATCACAGCCAATATGCTGAGCAGTGAAGATCCTGACACCCCTCCGGAGGAGCTGGTGTATGCTATTGAGAAGCCCAGCAATGGAATCGTTGCCTTTAAAGTGTCCCCGGATGACAGCGTGGACAGTTTCACCCAGGCTCAGATTAATAATGGAGAGGTTTTATTCATTCATCAGGGTGGGTTGATGTCAGTTTCTTTGAATCGAGTCTTAAAAGCAGAATAAAATATCAGATACTAAAGAAAAAAAAAACAGTAGGACACCTGATGAGGGACCAGAAAATAGATTTGGGGCGTGGCAATCATACAGAAAAGCCTGGCAACCACATGGAATCGTGTCAAAAAGCCACTTTAAAGGCCCAGCTGCTCAGAACGCCATAGCAATATAACAAAAAACCTCCCAAAACTGCATACCAAAATAGTAAAACCCAGTCAAAATGCCTTAGAAACCTTAAAGCAACAAGGTAACAGCTTAAAATACCTCAAGAGACCTCAGCCATCATATACAGTAGCAGCACCTAAAAAATTAGTCTAAACACCACATGCCAAACCCCACTCACAACACATAAAGAAATATGCTAAAACAAACTTAACTCATAAGGAGTAGCAGTATGCACAAAACTGTTCTGAACAGCTTTAGCAACATGCTAATACCCACTCACAACAAATTAGCAAAAGTACTGTATAGCAACATGTTAAAACGACAAAAAAAGTAGCAATCATATGAAATAGCAGCATGCAAGATACTGTTTTGAACAACTTAGCAACATGACACAAACAACACCTTAGCAACTACATTGCAACATAGCAGAGCAATCATAGAGTAGCAGCATGCAAAACAACTAAAACATGCTACAGCACATTCGGAACACATTAGCGAATACATATCAACATGCTAAACAGCAAAGAGCACAATATCATAATAGTAGCATGACACAATTTAATGTTTTAATTTTAATGTTTTAATGATGCATTAAAACAACTCAGAACCAACTTGGAACACTTTGCAACACTATGAACACCTTGCAACCACGTAACAACTCACTATAACACACTCCACTCCAACGCTTTGGCAAATGTATAGTGACTTTTTACGTAAAGATTTCCTCAAAGAACTTTTATTTTGATAAATCTAATGTACTGCAAGGAACTACTGAAGAACCCTTGCTTTACAAGTATACCTGATGTAGTGAATAAGATGTGCTTTTGTGTCTGGTCTCAGGTTCAGAGTCTGGTGGTTTCAGCTTCACAGTGACTGATGGAGAACACACTTCACCTCTCTACCGCTTCGCTGTCAAGGCAAGACAGCTTACCATCTCCATGGAAACGAAGGGAGAACTCATGGTCTTCCCAGGTGGGCTCCACACATCCAGAGCTTAAATCCAAATCCATGTCTTTCTCTGGGCCAAATGAAAGATGTTTATTGGCCCAGAGAGAAATTGTTAATAAATCTTCAAATTGGAGAGGATCATTTCTTATTTTCCTCATCACAAAGAGTCCGTAATCTTATCTGGAACAACCTTGTAGATCAATTACAGCTGTATGAAAGCAGCTAAAATGTGTTTTCATGAAGAAAACAGTGGAGTGATATGATTTGTTTGGTGATGCTTGTCAGGCACCAGGCAGGTGATCAGTGGAGATGTTTTGCGGGCCATAACAAGTGAAGACGGTGATGAAATCACATATTCACTAGTGAAACCTCCTCGCTTGGGACGAATAATCAAACCTAACCAGCGTGGACAGTTCGAGGAGATCACTAGATTCACACAGACTGAGGTAAATAAAACTGTATATTTGTCAAAATGTATTTGCAGAGAAAACCAGTAACCAGTAGTGTTACATTTTACAATAATTGCTTGTTTTGACATTGTATAAAAAGCCTTAAAATGTGCTGGTAGTAAAGCCTCTTCCATTGTAATGCCATCTCTAGTATATGTGCATATACTATTATTGGTCAGTAGGGGGCAGCACTATTCTCTCATTACATTCAGGATTTTCAGACATTCAGAAATCTAAATTTGTGAAATCTCTAAGTATTTCAAGTTAAGAATTTAAGCTATACTTCCTATTTTCTGTAATAATGGTCTGATGTTTCTACAATCTTAACAGTGTTATAGGCTATGGCCAGTTATAAAAGGGTTTTTGATTCCTCTTGTGCGTTCAGTTGGATGCAGGTGCCATATATTATGAGCATCAGATGCCGGCTGAACCCTTCTGGGTCCTGAAAGATTCTGTTGAGCTGGCCCTCACATCGCCCCCAGCAACAGAGCTGCATCACAGCCTGCCAGTCACGGTGTCATACTACGCAGCCAATCAAAATGTGTCATCTCAGCTCTGGAAGAACAAAGGTAGCTAGCAATTAAATGTAATTTTTTGGAGTGGGGGTTTGATGCAAAAGTGAACAGAAGACTGATAATAACAAGCAAACTTGTATTTCTGCATTAGCATTGTTACTCAATGTGGTTGGAGTTTGAATGCCAGGATTTCTCAAATCTGACCCAGCAACGTTTAGCTCAAACCTAATCAAAGACCACCAAGCAAGCTAATCAGTGTCTTCAGAGAAGTCTCAAACTCAGTTCCTGGAGGGCCAGAGCTCCCTCAAGTTTAGCTCCAACTCACACCTGTTTAGAAGTTTCTAATGATCCTGAAGACCTCAGTTAGCTGGATCAGGTGAGTTTGATTATGGCTGGAGATAAACTATGGCCCTCCAGGAACTGAGTTTGAGACCAATGCTTTAGAGTTACTAGAAAATTTGTTGAGTTTGAAAATGTTTTGGCTAATCCAAGGGTGCCCAACACTGTTCCTGGAGATCTACCTTCCAGTAGAGTTCAGCTACAACCCTGATCTAACACAACAGGATTGGAACTAAATTCTGCAGGAAGGTAGATCTCCAAGAACAGGGTGTGGCTCCTCTGGGCTAAACTGTAAGGACAGTGGCCCTCTTGTTGTATGCTAATCTCTAGGACACAGGTTTAATATTTAGACATAATTTAATAATTTTCCTTTTATGTTTTGTTAATTTGTTGCAGGTGTGTCTGTGGTGCAGGGTCAGTCTAAAAGGATTGACAGCTCTGTTTTGGATGCTTCTAACCTGCTGGCCAGTTTGCCTGAGCAGAAGCGGGCGGGGCAAGACATCGTCTATGAAGTGCGGAGGTTCCCCAATCATGGACGACTCACTCTCGGAGGCTCTGACCTGCCTCGCGATGCTCCCCGTTTCCTGCAGGATGACGTGACACGTGGTGATCTAGAGTACAATCACGATGACTCGGGAGCATCTTCTGATAGCTTCTCTTTCCGGGTCCATCTGAACCCCAGTGGCCGCACTCCGCAAGTCCAGCCTGGTGCCGTGGTTCTGGAGGAGATCTTCCTGCTCTCCATCCGACGACGAGACTCAAACCCACCAGAACTTGTTAGCTTGGACCTGCTCCTGGAAGCACTACAGGGCTCCACGACCATCATCTCCAAAAAATACCTCAACACGGTTGACCAGGACAGCACACCAGACGAAGTCCGATTTACCATCTCCAAGAATCCAACTAATGGATACGTAATCTACACCGACAACGGAGACCGGATCAACCAGTTCAGCCAGGAAGACATCAATACCGGGCGGGTTTCTTTTGTTAGCGATGGAAGTCTGTCTAATGGTTTCATGGAATTTATAGTGTCTGATGGGAAACACCAAACAGACCCATACACGCTGCATATCGGAATCCTGGCCAAATCTCTGATACTAAACATAGCTCCAGAGATCCAAGTAAGGCAGGGAGATGACGAGACGCTAATCACACAGGACATGCTGAGCACCTCCACTGGGGGTTCTGTGGAGGAAGATGTACTCTATAAGATCACCAATGTCCCAAAATATGCAGCCGTAATGGTGGACAGACAGCCCACATCTGCATTCACACAGCAGCAGATCAAACAGGGAAGAGTGAGTGTTCGTTTCATTAAATCCACCTCACCAAGAGATAGCGTGGCCTTCGTAGCCCGAAGCAGGGCAGCAAATGTGTCCTCCATCCTCAACATTACCGTGAAACCACTGGCAAAGTTGGCCCTGAATCCCCTGCTCCCCAGAGGTGCTACAGTACTCGTAGACAGAAAGTTGCTGGATGCTACACCTCTGGCCAACAAGACCAGAACATCTCCGACCTTTAGCATGATCCAACAACCTCAAGGAGCTCGGTTTATCAAGAGGGGTGGGCAAGATGATGGGAAACCAGTGAGTTCCTTTACCCAACGAGACCTGGATGAAGGTCGGATAGCTCTTGAGATCTTAAACACAACTGGGGGTCAGAGCGCTGGAGGTCAAGGTCAAGATGAAGCCCGCTTCCTCCTGAAAGCACATGGCGTACCTCCTGCAGAGTGCGTCTTGCCCTTCCATGTGGTCCCATATGACCCTGCTAAAGTTTATGGCGCTACACTGCTCGAAGTGCCACCGATCGTCAAGAACGATCCAGGACAAGCTGAGCCCAGGTGGAGAGGTGATGGTGACGTGGCTTCTGGCAGCACTACAGCGACTCCTGTGGTGTCTAGAAGAAATACACTGTGGGCTATCCTTATTCCCATTCTCGTCATCCTCCTCCTCATGCTCCTTGCAGCAATGCTGGCCTACTACTTGGTCCGTCGCAACAAGACCGGGAAGCACAACGTCCAAACAGTGGCAGCAAAACCGAAGAATGGAGAAGTGAGTCAGGAGACTTTTAGGAAAACCGATCCTGCGAACAGCATCCCCATGTCAAACATGGACTCCAAAGGGGCAGATCCTGAGTTAATACAGCACTGTCGGACAACAAACCCAGCACTGAAAAAGAACCAGTACTGGGTTTGAGATGGGGAGGCGACCGGACACTTCTGTTTTCAAGGCCTTGAATCATTCCAGTCAGTGTTATACAGTTTTCTTGCCATTATTGATGCTTATGAAATACCTGAGCACATATCTGAGTTTAGGGTTTCTTAGATGGCACAGCCAGATCTGTGTGTGTGTGCTGATGTTCTAATAGTCACATGGTCACATTTCTCAACTGAGGTGGAATTAACCAACTTTTAGGGTACTTTTGGACAAGAACATAACATGTTATGTTTGAACAATCTTTTTTATGTATGTTTAGGCAGTAAATGATTTAAGATGTTATTTTTTAGTGTTATTTACATTTATGTTTGGTATGTTTTTAAACAGCAATCAATAGATGTGCCATTTTCCAAGCAGCCTGTTTTCTTTTGTGACACATTGTGTGATTTCGCTGACAATTCGGCACCTTTGTGATCACTTGTTTAAAGGAATATTCAATACAAGTTCAATACAAGTTCAGTCAACAGCATCTGTTATATTATGTTGATTACCTGGAAAAAAATAACAAAATAGCTTGCACTTGCAGTGCAGTGGAAGTCTATGAAGCAAGACATTGCTCCTTTAAAATACACAGGGAAATATAGCCACACAACTTTAATTTTCTAAATTACCTACTGTCTTTAAAGGATTTAATAGGCTTGCCTGTGAAAAGTTATCCAACTTCAACCAATCATGGCCACGTAAAAGCAGTAAACACTACTATACCATTAAATCAATCCATCCCATTTCAAAAGGTACTATTCAGACCAGTTTTTCCCAAAATCTATTACCAACAGTATACACTGGATCTCTTTCAGTTTGTTTCAGAGTTTCTACTAATGATATCAGGAATTCATGAATGAATCTGGCGTGTTTGAGTAGGAAGAGTTTAAAAACGAGGTTGGGTAACATTGGTTTCAAACTTTAGAGCTCAGACAACAAACATTTTAGTTAATAAGTCCTTTAAGAAACATTTCGCCAGTACCCTATCAATTTTCAACCCTTTGCAATATATTGTCCGAAAGATTCTCACTGCAAGTGCTTGTTAATAATGTTTTTTTCTATGGTAACTGACAGCATAACAGTCATAAAATTATTCATTTAAAGGTATGCTTTAATTTTCTGTTTTAAATGTGCATGATGTAAATTTCAATTATAGAAGGGCTGTTGTAAAGAATGGGTAAAAGAATGTAGAAAATGCAGGAAAGATTACAGATGTTGAAGTTGGAAACAAGGCAGTGGATTTGTGAGGGAAAAAAATCTAACAATATCTTTAGGCCTTGTTTTTTTGTACAGAACTTCAAAGCTGGGAAACCATAGAGTCACAGCTCCCTGCTGTCCTCTACAGGTCAAAAGAAGTATTACAAAGTGACAATATTATGGTCAATGAAGTATAAACAGAAAAGTCTAGTATATTTGAATGTGTGTGAGATGTAACAGCAGTTGAAAAAATTATACATACTCTGATTCAGTTTGTACAGATGGTGCTTGTCCCGCTTTGAAATCTTACCATGACTACTCGAAAAGAGAAATCTCACAGCCATGCCACGTATACTTCTCAGTATTGACACATAAACATTGCTGAGAGTGTAAATGAGACTTCATGTTTACTAATCATCATATCAGTCGTGTGAAAGTTAAAACGAACAGCCTTACTGAATGCTTTTAGCTATTTTTCTATAAATCTATCTTTTCTACTCTGTTTGTTGTGTTTGTTTTGTCCGTAAATGCTTTCATCCACTGCACTGATCACAGGCACTGAAAAACTATAAAGTTTTCTCCTCCAGAACTGCAGCCATGGACAGGAAGTGAGTCAGCGGTGGCTGTATTCACGCCGTGTCCTGATTGGCTGCAGGGAAGATATGAGGTCATTATTCCTCAGGCTGCAAGCATCTATTTTCCAGAGCTCAGTTCACAACTTTTGTTTTAGGTTTAAAAATACAGAACATTATGTGCGTTGATGCATGGCTGGGTGAAGGTATGCCTTTTAAAACATTATGTCTGGGGTTTACAGAAATCTCTGCCTTTGAGAAATATATCTCTGCAGTGTTTGAAATAAGGAAACTGAAATTCAGCTAACAGTATAGTCCATCAAAAATAAAAAAATCTTTCATAAACTTACCAAGCCTTCCAATATGTCATTAAAACCCACTGACTTTGTTGCAAGTCACTGAAATTGAATTAATATATTTTAATGATATTTTAATGATGCTTTTTGGGTTTGCTAGATACTGTTGTATGGAAACAGTGGCACGGACATAAGTGACTTTTTGGGGGTTTTACGGATGATAGAAAGTCATTTGGGTTTGGATCGACCTGAGGGTAAGTGAACAGAGTTTTGATTTTCTATTTCTTAAAAACTTTATAGAAAGCCTTCTCATTTGTCACTTGTTCTCAGTTAATCATTCGGACTATCACTGGCTGAACTGTTTAATAACATGCTTTAATCAGTTGTTTGACTTTTCTTACCTAACAATAGTGACGTTTCTTACAATCATAGACCAATGATTTTGCCTCATTCCAGAGTTTACTTTAATTATATACAGACATGATCGATTCCCAATGTACTGCATATGGAATTTATATCACTGTTGATCTGATTTTCCCTTTTCTTTATTAAGCTAGTATTAACTGCATATCCTGGGGTTACGATATCCCATCTGAGACCTCTCAGGACATTTGTATCTGTGTTTCTGCAGAGCAGAATTGAGATCACATGAACACTCAGGACATCAATGGTATTTGTTCTCTGGGTATTTATGGGAATATGTTGACCTTAAACCCAAAACCATGCACAACCCCACAACCTTCGTTTTAGTGTGTGTTTTTAAATCTGTTTGCTTGTAAATATATTATGTCAGATCGCATAACCTGTCATAAGAATCAAAATGCACTTTCCTCCAGCTCTTCGATGATTTCATTTGTGGGTGAGAGCGTTTTCATTTCCAGTGTTTATTTATTTTTAGCATCTATATTCGGTGTAGTTTTTGCTCTTTTAAAAAGTTTGTGAACATGCAATTCATTATGTCCCTATAGAAAAAGTTATATGTCGTGGTCCCAACAAAATAAAAAAAATTTTAAAAGATTGCTTGTTTCTTGAATTATGTGTTCCACATATTTTATGTAATATTCGCATTATAAAAATACATTTACAATTCAAATACAAAGATACATTTAATAAAACCGTTTTATTATTATTATTTTATAAATAGTTGTGCTTAAATTTGACCAGCAGATGGCGCAAGGGTGTCCCTCAGTACTCCATTAAGTCTAATCTGCGCTCATTCTTTCCTACCAGCGGCCTTTTCGCTTTCTTCAGACTTTCTTGGCTCTTTCTTCGGAATAAGACTCCACATGCTTGGTAGTATAGCTTTCAGCATATTGCTTTGGCACCTGCTACATATCCTATTTTAATCTATTTATTTTACTCATTTCCTAGCTAAAAGACTTTTGTTTTGAAGTGTCTCACCACATGAATCAGTCAAAACAGCTCAGCACAAACAGCCAATCAGGTCGCTCTCCAAACACAGGCGACACGCCCACCTGAGAAAAAAAAAAATGGAACCCAGAAAGAAGTAAACAATCTCAATAATGCAGGTTACGTGCATAGTTCTGGTTTGATTCTACATCCTCGAAACTTTTTACCAGCACCTGTTCTTAATTACATAAATGATGAAGTGTTTAGAGGTTGTTGCACATTTAGGAAAGAGAATTCATATAATTGTAAATATACAGTCTAAAGGCAACAATATTTGCACATGCCCTTTTAATTATAGGGTTTGGCTATTTCAGATACACTCTTTGCTAGCAGGTCGTAAATTTGAGTGTATAGTCACGCAATCTCCGGGCTCTGCTCTGTATCAGCGGCAAGTTAATAAACGTTAGACTAATGTGACAGCTATATATATTATTATAACTTAAATATGAGCCGTTAAAAATGAATCTGATGTCGGTAGATGCCCACCTTGCACATTTCAAATGCAGAAACTGGAAACATTTGCATAAATGTGCTTTGTTGAGTCTTGGAGAAAGAAAAGCAGATGTTGGGGTCAAGAAAAAAAGAGCAGGGTCACCAGAATGCATGCTTTTTCTCTGGTGGTTTCTCTTGTCAGATGTGTCAATGCTAGGGTGTGTGTGTGTGTGTGTGTGTGTGCGCATGCAGAAAAATCACTGCACTTTATTTTCAAACACATACAGAATCAGTAATGCAATGTGGTAGGGTTAAAATCGTTCTTGTCAAGCAGCAATTAACCAAGCAACTTTGCAGTTGATACATTTCCTTGCCCTAAAACATGTGTAGATCACATGAAAGGGCCCCTTCTCCTTCTGTTCGTCCCGTCTGGGTGAAGTGTGCTTCATAGTTCTGTTTTTTACATCCTTCCACTGTGTTAACATTTCCAACCCCTAAATTAGCTTCTCCTGCTTCCAGTCTGCCATTACAACACCCATGTTTCCATCTGAGGTCACCTCAGAATCGGTGAAATCATCCGGCAATCTTGCTTTTAATTGGCTGAAACACAATTGTATTGGTCAAATGTGTTTACGATGGACCGATACATTAATAGTTTGGGTAGTTAAACGTTCTCTGGCGGCAGGAAATATTAAGTGTAGTGCCCTAGTTAGAGCCCTCACGTCTGGGTATGTGATTTGAGATTCGTCGTCATTGTCCCTGAACTGCAGAGACTTTAGTTTCCATAGTGCTGCTCTCAGGGATGTTACAGAGAAGATATGCAGTCTGGTCAGACTGTTAGTTTGAGGAAAAACGAGTTCTGGAAAGGCACTTAAACACGCTCAGTATATAATGTAACATGAAGAACGTTTTTGTTCAACCTCAAAATCTGCAGTGAAACACGGGTCTTCATAAGCAAGCAACAACTGAAGAAGCTTTATTTTTAAGGGTTCTCTAAACATTGCATGTCTGTTGCCAGATAATGTTTTCCCTGTGTAATGTAAAGTTTATTTGCAGGTCAGATGTGTTTGTGTCTCGCTCTGTTTTTCCTAGAACCTTGTGAACCACAGACAGAGAGGAAGAATTTGTGTAAAAAAACAAACACTGAAGATGGTGAGTCGGCACACATCCTGTCACAGCAGGATCAGGCTATTTACTGTATCTCGCTGTCTGTTTTCCCTATAATACACCCAGTATTTTATCAGCACATAACAGGGCAGAGGCTCATTGGCAGCAATGTTATTGGCTCAATCGGGAGGCAGGGTTTAAATACAGCAGTGACTGCTCTGTATCTGTGTTTTCAAGATTGAACTAACTGTCCAATGGTTGAATGCCCATCCGTGACCTTAGTGTTTGATCACCTGATCTGTAATATCAGAATTTCTGTGATTCTATGTAATGCAATGTAAACATTTAAATGGTAGCTAATTTGTGTTCATGGCAGATTTATACAAACACACATTAGCTAGCCTAAATAAAGAAGAGATCACTAACAGGTTAAGGAAGATTGAATATGTAGGCTAACATGCAATATTATAATATAATTTCCTTCAACACTAAATTGCTTACATTGTTTACTAACCGATTTACCGACTTCTTTCCGAAGTTAAAACTTGATGATTAAGCTACACGAGACCTTTTGATGTTTACTCGTGTACTTCGCCTTTAAATAGCAGTGAAGCTAAAGAGATGACACGTGCACTCCGCGATGCTGCTTGAACTAAAGGCATCTATCACGCTTCATTAATTCGCGCCAAAATGACGTTTAACACGTCTTTATCTTTAACGTTACTTTAACGTGTCTTATCGTGATGTTATGAAACCTGATTAAAAACTATATTGGCTGACACATGTTGTAGATTATATGTGTTGTGTGGATGTACATTTTGAGTCCGGACAATCGATAACATGACGTTTAAATTATTCATTTTATAATAACTGCTATAGTTTTTTTTGTGTCCCTACCCTAACGTTAATTTGTTCTGTGACCTTTTTTAAGCATTGAAACCACTCAGCCTTTGTAACATTTCACCTTCATAATTGTTGTGTCCTATATTCTTACTTCTCTATAACCGTTCTGCTTTTCTGTACTGCTCTACTTAGCAGCTTTGCTTAGAGTTGACCCATTCTTTAGCCTTTCTGCAAAAAAAACTGCTTTTTACTTTTGTTCTTCTTGAGTCTTCTGCTTTCAAACATCAGCGCTCGTCTAAATCACACTTTCTGTTTTAGTCATAGCCACTCTGCTCTACAACCCTACTTTTTAAAGAGGTCATCGGACACAAAATTCACTTTTTCAAGTTGTTTGAACATAAATGTGTGTTTACAGTGTGTATCCACCCAGTGTTTTTCTTATTTTTTATTTATTAAATCCTCATTCTCAAATGTTCTGAGATTCCCAGAAGAATGACTTAGTTCTGCACAGGCCACTCCCACTTACCTTAGACCCACCCTGAGTGAGCTGTCATCAGTCAAACATTGCGTCTACTTCAGGACAATATATCTCTAATTTGCGAATGAAATATTTAGTTGCTGCATGTACGAGAATACAGGGCAAAGAAAACAAAAGTAACATAATTTAAGGTGGCGTTTCAGAACACACCCAACAATTGCGAAATCACCACGGACCAATAGTAGCTCAAATATGTTTAGGAGCCAAAACGAAATCTTCTTTCGGCCCGATTTTGTTGAAATGACATAATTTCAGTTTGTTCTTTGATTTCAGCCTTTAAAGAGACTTTGATGATGTCAAGTTGCGTGTCAAAGTACTGTATCTCTGGAGCGGTCGAATAGGGAATCTACACATATCTATGGTCTGCTCGTCACTTTATGGAAGAGAGGGGCGGGGTCAGCAGAGCTCATTAACATTTAAAGCAACATGAATTAGAACAGCTTGAGGAAAACAAAGATGATTTTGACGGGGTAAAAAAAGTTTTACACTACCACTGAGAAATTTTAACCAAAGTATGTTATAGACTTTTAATTAAAACCCTAAAGAATCCTATCAACTTGTGTAAAATGGGCATCTGAAGACTTCTTTAAATGCTCTACTGCTCCTTGTTGCGCTAGAAGTACTCTGCTCTGAACTTCTGTTATATGGCCTCTCTTTTTTGCATGCATCAGCATTTCACTGCTGTATGATCTCACTGCTCAATAGTTTTCACTAGAATCATATTGTCCCATGATCTCACGGCTGAGGCATTAAAGTGGATGTGAATAGCGTGTGTAGCGGTGTGCGTTCCAGCGTCGCTCTTAGCCCCTATATGACAGGCTCCTCCATTCTCACGCAACCATCAAAAAACATGGACTTGAGGTATCGCCCTGTATTCAGTCCTGACTGCATTTGATTAACAGATGCTGAACGCATCAAATGAGACATGAAAAAAACTGAGAAAAGAGGACATTTTGAGTTTGTTGTTTAAGGACAACCGAAGGCATGAGAGGAATGTAGGCTCGGTGTTCTAAGGAAGTGACTTGTCTTCTGGGAACACTGCTTGGCTTGAAGACAAGGAGGTGGAGTCAGGGGAAGGGTCGCACAATTAGGGGGTGTGGTCCAAACATTTCCTCATACTCGAGTCTATGTCTCTGTCTCTCTCTTTCTCTGATCTGGCCTTCATCCAGTGTCGACATCTGCAGAGTTAGGGAATTGTCTAACTCCCTCCTTATAAAACAGCACAAAGTAATTATGAATCATATATATAAAATACATTGGTTTTGGTTATTACAACATTGTCTTGGCCTCAAGGTTTCTGGAGAATGACTAAGGGGAAACGCTAATAAATCACAAAATATATAAAATAAAGCGAATGAAATTGACACAGCACTCTGATGCATGTCTTCAATGTAACTAAAATGTGTTTGTGAATTATAGATTAATTTATTATTATTTATTTTTTGCTATAGAATATATTTTTTATCCAAAGAAATTACAATAATGAAAATATTCTGTATATTTTCAAAGAATGAATGTATATTTAAATATATTTTAATGTGTTTATTGTATAATTAATTTATATTGTAATATTGTAAATAATTCATAAAAATTATCAATCTTAAAATTAAAGATTAAGTCTGATAAGCCTAAAGATTATCTATTTCGAATATATATATATATATATAAATGTGAAACATGCTCCCAATAATATTTATTTATTACAAAAACACACACACACACACACACACACACAGTAGAAGCCTTTCAGAACAAGACCAGCATCAAAGAACTGTAGGAAGACCAGATTAAGAAGACATGACCATCTGGCATTCTTTATATTGCCAGACCCACTCATACATCAACTGTTGTGCTTCATAAAATATCAGACCATCATTACATCACAGTGACAGCTGCTCTGTGTGATTTCTGTTTCAAACAGTTCCTCTACAATTCCACCTTAAGACGCCAAAAGACCTTTGGCCTATATTCTGTGAAATTCTTTAAAAGAGGGATGAAACGTCAAGAGACTTTGAAGCCAGTATTTATGGATCTGTTCACTTAAGGGGTCACAGCCAGAGACACTCTGCTAAGGGCTTTTGTGAAAGCAAACCTACATTTGTTCGGAAAATAAATGTCATAAATAACTTAAAACTCATTATCATCATATCACTGTAATGTTAAGCCCATTGAGTCAGAAAATAAGATCTCTTGAATCAGGAGAAATTAATTCATATAATTTTTTTGAGATATTTTCCCCAGTTTTTCCCCCATTATATCAGCTGCTCATCTGCACACAAGATGGCTGGCAGTTTCAGATCTGTCTAAAATTCCTCCACATCTTGTGACCTCCAGAGGAATCTTGTTCAGGCTAAGAATTTTTTATTTTTTTTTATGTTTCCAGAAATAAGTGTGTTTATTTTATAATTTAAGGGAATGATGAAGAATAGATTTATGTCAGCTTTTATGTTTAATTATATATATATATATATATATATATATATATATATATTTGTTGGTGTAAATTAATTTAAGTTGATTTAGTGAGGTTAAAATAATACTTTGACATACTTGAATAAGACTATTTATGTTACCATTTTTAGGTCACTATTTTTTCTTGTGTAATTATAGTATGTAATATGTACAGGTCCTTTTCAGACAATTAGCATATTGTGATATAGTTCAGTATTTTCTGTAATGTACTGATAAACATCTTTCCATCCCAAGATAGGAATTTTGGGTTTTCATGAGCTGTATGCCAAAATCATCAATATTAAAACAATAAAAGGCTTGAACTACTT
>JAUYWG010000066.1:3599418-3610680 GCA_034779775.1 Enteromius afrohamiltoni | reverse complement strand
TTATTTGAAAAGAACGAACCTGCAACTGTCTCAACTGACCAATCAGAATCAAGCACTCCAGAGAGCCGCGGAATAAGGTTCATATAAAAACACACACATACAGTATATATTTAAAAAATATGAACATGTATGTAAATGTCTTTATTTATATTAATATCGTTTATATTATAAATTAATATGTGTAATATATAAAAATAACATTTATCTGAAATATATGTGCGTGTGTATTTATTTATGCATAATAAATATACACTGTACACATACAACTTATTTTTGGATGCGATTAATTGAGATTAATTGTTTGACACTAAAATAAATCATCATAATCAGGATTATGATACTTAACCTGGATGTGTCTGTTTCTTAACAGGTCCATTGGAGAAAACCTACGGAGATTTCTGGAGAATGGTTTGGGAGCAAAGTGTGCTTGTCATCGTAATGACAACAAGGTGAGACGTCACAGAGAGTCTGGGTAACAAATACAGAGGAAATGATGTGTAGTCTTCGATAGACAGACGGTTCACTATCACCAGAATGTCTCGTCCAAATTGCCACTTATTCAGGCCAAAATCCACCCACCTAGAAAGGAAGAGGTTTTCTGACCAACGTACAGTATATTAAGTAACCAACCACTATTGACTTGTCTTATGTGTTGGTTCACATGAATCACAGTTAACAGTGTACAGAATATAATCTACAGTTGTGCTCATGTTTGCTACTAGATGTTGTTTTTTTAGATTCAGTGGCACAAACTTTGTTCTCATTGTAGCAGACTGGGAGCATAACTACAACTTTGTTTCTTATTGGGTTGATAAAATTATGCTTGGCTCTTAGAAATATGTAGAATTCAGCCAATCAGGTTTGAGACGGGTTATTCTGTAGAAGCTTTCTGTTCTGAGATCAGATTAGAGCTGTGGCATATGGACGCTGTCACTGTAGATTACAAAGACTGCTGCTTAGAGATCTCTGTGTGTGTGTGTGTGTGTGTGTGTGTGTGTGTGTGTGTGCAGGACGGACGAGGGTGGCCGGAGGAAGTGTGGACAGTACTGGCCCAAGGAGGACGGCGGACAGGAGGTGTACGGGCACATCGCTGTGGTCAATCACAGAGTGGACAAACATGCACATTACAACCAAACCACACTTGAGCTGCACAACACTGAGGTACCATATACCAGCTTTTGTTTGAATGTAAACAACAATTCGGCAATCATGATTTATTCAATCATTTCATTCTCACCACTTAATGTGGCTGTAGTATTGCTAATATTACTATATCGTACTGTATGTGTGCTATCTTTATGTATGCATGTTCAAATACACTTTAAGCATAACTTTAGCCCAATATTTTTTTGTTACATTGTTGTTCCAAAATATAAAACTACAATAAACATCTAGTTACATCATTTCAAGCCATGTAATACACTTTTTTTTACGTTAAATCACAACCGATGTTTGTGTTTCCAGTATATGCACCAATATAACCGTGCATACTTGCAATATAAGTTCCATTACAATATAATTGAATGGAAACAGTGATACTTTCGTATTTCTATGATGGATGGAAAGTTCCAAAAGAACTTTACTGTTGATTTAATGAATTCTTCCTGAATAAAAGTGTTTGGTTTTTTTTCTTTAAAACGATATTGCGCATTTGTAAGAAACTCACAATGTCATCCCATTCGATTTAGACTGCCTACTCGGAACTAAAATGCTCTGGCGCTGAATATTGTGGATTTGTGTATCTGACGTTGACGAAACGTAAAATGCAACTTTTGTCTTTTTTTTTTTTTCTCCAGACATTTGAACAGAGACAGGTGACTCATTTTCAGTTCCTCAGCTGGCCTGATTACGGGGTCCCATCCTCCGCTCTGTCTCTGATTGACTTCCTGGGTGCCGTGAAGCACCAGCAGCAGTGGGCGGTCCAGGCGTTCGGCTCACAGTGGAGGGGTCATCCGCTCGGCCCGCCCATGGTGGTCCACTGCAGCGCTGGCATCGGCCGGACCGGTCAGTAATTAAACGCTGCTAAAACAAATCTACTTATTAATAAGCTGCTCTGAAGCTCCAGCCAAAAAGGAAAACGATGTCATCGTTTGCTCAACCTGTATGACTGTGGAGTAGGAAAGATAGACTATTGGTAACTAAACATTTACCAAAATACAATAATGCCCATGGGAACCAAAAACATTCTGAAACATCTCGTTTTTTGGTGGACACGAAAGAAGTTCATAAACATTTATTAAATGAACACTAATAGGTAATAGATTTTGGGATGTATTGGTGTCCTACATTCTCCTAAATGTCTTCTTTCATGTTCCACAGAAGAAAGAAAGTCATACATGTTTAGTAAATGAATATATAAAGGGATATATTTTGACGAATATTAGCGACCCTACAGTTTTTGGTTTCCTTTCTCTTCCATTGTGTGGATACAAATACACTGGAAATCAATGGGAACCAGAACTATTTATTTACATTTACATTAAGCAGGCGCTTTTATCTAAAACACTACAATAGAAGCGGCAAAAGGGCAACAACATGCGAGCGCTAGGACCAGTTTCAGTTAGCCCAACTCAATTTTTTTAAGTTGATGAACTTTTTTCTAAATATCTTCTATCACGTCCCACACAAGAAAGGAAGTCGTTCAGGTTTGGTGTTGAGATGCAGAAATTTTGTAGGAAGTTGCCACTGACTTCTATTGTACTTACAACGGAAGTCATTGGGGAAACTGAAATAAGTCTCCAAAATATCTTCCTTCATGTCTCACTGAATAAAGAAAGCTAGGTTTGAAACAACACTAGGGTTAAAAAAGTTTTTTAGGGGGGTAGATTTGTCCCTTTTAATGGCTTATCGGACTAACTTCCTCTGCCCACAGGTACTTTTTGTGCGCTGGATATCTGTCTGTCCCAGCTGCAGGACGTCGGGACTCTTAACATTTGCCAGACGGTTCGACGGATGAGAGCGCAGCGTGCCTTCAGCATCCAAACACCCGAGCAGTACTATTTCTGCCACACCGCCATCCTCGAGCATGCCCAGAGACAGGGTCTGCTTTCAGCCAATCAGTGAGCAGCAAGGCCACTCGTAGCCAATCAGGGACCACAAAGGTCTAACCCCCCCCCAACCAATAAGAGGCCAGGCCTGCTCTCATCCAATCATAACAAGGCCTGTTCTCGATTGATCGGCGACTCTTCGAAAGGATAATTCCTAAGCACTGGGTTTTTGATTAATCTGTCGTTATTAAAAGACAGGCAGCATAAATAGTAACCATAAATGATGAAGGGGTTGTCTAAATGTTCAGTGATCCTGCTGTAGTGTAGTCTATGTAACGTCGCGCTGCATTTTGTGCAGTTTATTCTGTGAATTTTGTCCGTGCGTGCGTTTAAGTTCCTAAAAAATGTCAATTCAGTCTTTATTTACTCACCCTCATGTCATTCCAAATCCATTTTACTAGCTTTTTTTTCTTTGTAACAGCTGAAGTCTTGGGTGCTTGAAATGACTTCACGGTGTGTTTTATACTCATGTCTGACCCATGGGATGCAGTCATTGCACACTAGAGATTTTTATGTATCCGCTGGAATTGATGCAGATTTATTTGTCGAAACTCTGCCTGTATTCTGTATCAGGAATGTCTCTGTAGTATGTAGTCCATCTTTCGCAGTTGCATCTGAAGATGATGGTTTAGAGACAGCCAGGATGAGGAAAAGTCTTCTCACATCATCTGGGTGGATCGGGAAACCTGTATAACGTAACAATTACTTAACTGATATAGTCTTTTTTTTATTTTCTTTTGTTTTTTTTTTACTGTGGTGTAAATGTGAGATGGATACATTGATTAATTTACACTTGTAATCATTTTGTCTGTTAATACTGTACTAAAAACCTGTTTCGAATATCTAAACGCTCCTGTAAAGTGCATTTAGAAACGCTTTTTATTTTGTTGTGGGTTGAAAGAGTCTTCGCTACTGAATTCATATTGAATTTTCTCGTAGTGAAGCATTTGTACACACTCCCAATGATTCCAGGATCTGCAGTCCTGCCTCGATGGGCACACAATGTGACCAATTGTATTTTTCTATTATGCCCATGCTTTATTTTCACTTATTACTCTCATATATATATATATATATATATATACGTAAATTATGTTTTCTTTTATATACAATTGTATGTCTTGTTTCTTATTGTCAGTTCAAGAACTAACCTGTAATGTCAAGCTTGTGATTCTCAATAAGTTCACAGCGGCTCTTTTAGTGATAAAGTGCTTTGCTCTGCAGTTAAAAAGCCTTATTCTTTTTGTACGTTTGAAGAGAGCGAAACGTTTATGTGAAAGGACTGTACAGGTTACGGCTGTCTTGGTGTCTATCTTGAACTCAAAACCGAGCTGTTCAAACTGCAATATCATTTGAGCAAAACCAAATCAAAACCGTGTGTTTTTAAGTTTATTAAATGGACAAACTGAGTGTATTGACTGAGTGTTTCAATTCAACTTTTCACAACTACACTAAAGGTCATGTATTGGTTTCTAATAGGTGTATGTAAAAAAAATAAAAAATAATAAATGAACAGGTATTAATCCAATTGCAATTTCAAATTAATTTTTTTTTTTGTCATATACACAGTACGGTATGTAGTGAAATGCTTAGACAACTGCTCAGACCTTAAAATAAAAGACTATGAATATGATAAAAAATAAAATAGAGGGTAAATTTAACTAAGACTTAAAATATATAAAATAACTGCAAAGTACAAAATGCACAATATATGAAGAAATGCAGAACAGTGAAGGAAAAAAAAAACAGCTGTACAAAGTAAATAAAATATGGCAATGTATAATACTTCTAATACAATCTAATCTAGCATATTTTCTGCACGACTTAAATATTTTTATATAACTTTTATCTAGTATAATATAATTTTGGTACAGAAAAAGAGGTTGGTAAACAGAATTGCGAGTTATTTTAACACCATACATAAAATTATAAATAACACTTATTCCTGTTGCAAAAAAACAAAACAAAATGTAAGCGAGGGGAGTGACCTGCGATTATTTAGCCAATCAGAAGCGCTTTCTAGCTGTCAATCATTTTGAGCATCCCTAGCCTGCCTATCGAAGGCGGGGTTTCGGCGAGGGGCGTGTTCTAATTTTGCAGAATTTAGATAATGTGTTAATGTAAGCATCATATCTCTGTAAATGGCGAATAGTCAAATTCAAACGATGTATTTGAAAAAACTGTAAATATTAAACCAAATGACAAAAAAACATACTACAGGTGTGACGAGTACATCTCTGTGCCTATATGCATTTGGCGGGTCGTATTCAAATCCAGATGACGCATGCGGTCACGTACACCAATGGGAGGAGAGGGGGGCGTTCCCAACTATTTGTTCCAAACACGAATCCGGAGTGCGAGGCTCTTTTTCGCAGGTATGTAGCAGCTGGGCAAAAGAAAACAAATTTATGTAGTCCTCTTTTGATCGAATATACGTTTCTGTCGGTGTTTGAGTGCTTTCTGCAGGGGGCTGGTCGCTCAGGAGATTTTAGTGCAATAATCGGGCTGTTCGTTCGATCATGGCACATTAAGGGGAGAAAAAGGGGCAAAGCTTTGGCCAACTGAAGCAGCAAAGAAACGTGTATCTCTCTGTTATGAGACGCAAACCCGTCTGTGTGTGTCCGATGCTTTCCCGAGGGCTTTTCTAACTTGTTTTTGATCTGAAAGCAGATCTGTAGCTCTGTCTGGTGTTCAGAGGGGGAGGGAAGAGGTGCTCAAACACGGTTAGACATTTTCCCCTTCAGTCTCCCAGTAAACAAAGAATATTATATCAGCTGGCGTGTTTATGCTGTAATGTGTGATCGGATCTCTCCTTTCAGATCTTCGCATGGCCACATAACGAGTCCGTGTTCATGCGATCAGATTTTTAGTTCCCATTTTGACTTTGGGTCTGATTACTAAAGGACAACATGTCATGATAGAGGCGTGTGTGGTTGTGGTGTCATGTTCGTGTGTGCTCGTTCAATCCAGAAATCATGATATCATGAAATGAGTCCCTAATAAACGTTTGAGGGTGTTTATATGCGGATCTTTTGTTCGGTGTCGTGTTATAGCGATCGCGAACGTGCGGAGTATTTGAGCGCTTTGCGTCGAAATCAGTCCGAACTTGTTTATTCTGTAAGTTTGAGCTGTTTTGGTTCGTGTTGATTTGGGTTTTGTCCGTATTTTAAGCGAAACGCTGTGCACACATACACACACAAGCGAGTCTCCGCTCTGACTGACTGCGGACGGGGCGAGGAATCCCGGGCACTGGCTTAAGCCCCGCCTCTCGTGGGCGGAGTATGGCAATATGATCCTCACGTCATACAGAACGCCCTCTCCGAACACCGGACCAATCAGGATCGGCGATTTCTCCGCGTCAACGCCCATATACGCTTACGTCATGCGTTACGGGTTTTCAGAGCGTTTGGCCAATCGGAGTCCAGAATTCTATAAGAGGCGGTTATTTGCTGAAAGCCCTCATTCTGATTGGCAAGCTGGTCTGAGGGGGCGTAAAAAATGACGTAACCTCAGGCAGGAAGTTCAGGAAGTTGCTGAAAGCGTTCAGACATAAAGCCGCGACTCTATTAGGAAAATCACAATTAGTGATGGCGCATTATAGTGAAGTAAAACAGATTGCTATTCACTGTTCAGTCTAAAAAGTGATTAAGCGTACGTGCTTCTCAAAGCCAGTTGTAGTTTTAAGAGTTTGTGTTTGTGTGCGCGCGCGTGGGCGTACGTGTGTGTTTGTGTGTGTGCGCGTGGGCGTACGTGTGTGTTTGTGTGTGCGCGCGCGTGTGTAACAGTAGAGGGTTTGGGCACAACCCCCACCCCCCACCAACAATGTTAATACTTGTTTGAGTGACAGTCCAGCACTTCAATAAAAATGCAACCCAATGTCGTCTCCCGAGCAAAGAGCCAATCAGAGACAAAGCGGGCGGGAACTGTTCGCCAAGTTTATGTTAGCCCCGCCCCAAAACCAGCGCTTGTTTTCAACAGGACTTTCCTGCGTTAGTTGATTTTAAACCTAGTTTTAATGTGTTTTATTGGTGTTTCGGTGTGAGTTTTAGTGTATTAGTGACATTTTAACAGCCGCGGTGTATTATAAGCGCAGCTGGCAGAAGCGGGTGAGTCTCAAAGGTATAAAATACCAATTTTATTCAGTATTTCTTAACTTTATTTCCCTCTCAATAAGCTGATTTTCTGTCAGACTGAAACCTCCGACCTTAAGTTTTTTAGTTTCGTTGATAAACGCGAAATTCCTAACTAAACTTAGCCACATTTAGTCGCGGGTTAGCAAGTTAGCATTAACTGTCTGCATGTGCAGGACACACACACACACACCAAGCACATGTACATACACATCCATGTACATTTATATGCGTAACGTACTTGTATATACACTCACCATGCCCGTGTGTATATATACACCGCCTACACATATATATATGCGCGATTATATACACGTCACAGACATGTGCTCGTGTGTATGTACACATACACGTTTGTATATGTATATACTGCCTTCGTTCATCAGATAGTCGCAGTCTAGTCTAGTAGATTGTTGCTAATGGTTTGGACTACAGCCAATTCATGATATTTAATAAGTTGCTGTCTGTCTTGTTTGTTCCAGGTCTTAGTTTTCGTCTTGAGTATGAGTACAGCATGAGGAGGCGTTTAGAGGATCAGGAGCCAGTGTTCACCCCACAACAGCGCCGGCTTCCCGGCAGCACAGAGGGCTTCCAGCACAGAGTTCTTGCCCCAGCGCCTGCCGTATTTGAGGCTGCGGTTGACGGCATGCAGCCTACTCCAGGAATACAGTACCCGGTTCCCCAGGCATACCAGGTCCAGGCACACACATCATGCATTTATAATGCAATGTAGCTCCAATGAATGTGTTCACACTGCATCCATTTAATCCGGAGTGACTCCAGAATCTTCATAGGTGGAAATGATATTTTAGGGATAAATTTTAAATTTTTAATGTTTCATTTTTGTTCTGCTTGTAATGTTTTACAAAAGTACTTGATCTTAGATTCTTTTTTAGTTGTTTCAGTTCTGTTAAGTACTGCCAAAGTACTACAGTTTGGTTCAACTAAATGAAAATGAGAAGTGTTGCATTGGCAATAAAATAAGGTTATAGTTTTATTATATCTAAAATATATTCATATACGTTAAATAAATTATCTGATTCATTTAAAATGAAAAAAACAGAAACTAGTTACTGCTGTGTTGCTTGGAGACACACAACAGTTCTGCTGTGGCTTCATAGATAATATTTTTGTTGGCAAAATTGAGCTAAAACAAACAATATTGTATTTACAATAAAATGTACTGAACTGTTGCATAAAATCACAAATGCACTAATTTTATTCAGGACAAACAGCACTTGTGTGATATTGCTCTCCCTGCTCTTATGATGTCAGTTATCATATGTGACCCTAGACCACAGAACCTAAAAAGCATCTAAAAAGTCGCTGGAGTATGTTTATAGCAATAGCTAAAAACACGTTGTATATAGATTTTTCTTTTATGCCAAAAATCGTTAGGATGTTTAGTAAAGATCATGTTCCATGAAGATATTTTGTAAAGGTCCTACTGCAAATATAATAAAACCTAAACTGAATTTACGTTTAGCATTAGCCATCATTTATTTAAATTAAATTTATAAGTAATATATATATTTTAGTACTGCTATTATACGGTATATATTAATTTAGTTTGCAGAGAATCTCACATGCTAGATTTTACATTTCTGATTTTAGGTGTCCACAGTGGCCCAGAGCTCAAGTGGTCACAGTCACACACCCAGTCCGGCGGCGGCCCACAGTGGTACTCACCATCATGGTCCGGCAGCGGTCCAGGCCCACGGTCCAGCGCCGGTGCAGGGCCACAGTCACCCACCCACCCCCTCCGCATCCGCACAGGGGCAGCAGTTCCAGAGACTAAAGGTGGGACAAGATTTTGTGTTTGGGCTGTTTGGGAGTCAAACCAATGCGATAGCAGCTGTGTGTGAGAAACTGGATTGTCGTTCTCCTTCCTGCAGGTGGAGGATGCCTTGTCTTACCTGGACCAGGTGAAGCTACAGTTTGGCAATCAACCACATGTCTACAATGATTTCTTGGATATAATGAAAGAGTTTAAATCGCAGTGGTGAGTTTATTCATATGTGAGGTTGACAAAACACTACTAGTAAAACTTCACGATTCTAACTAATATGTTAAACACTTGAAAATAAACATCACTTAGTTAACAACAGTATTCAGTGTCACATGATCAGAAATATTGTAATAAGAAACACTTGCACACTAGTTGCATAGTATTTTTGTCACTTTTGACTCATTTAATTGAATTGAATGTCAAACAATTAATCGCATCCAAAATAAGTTTGTTTACATAAATGTGTGAATTCTGTGTATGTACAAATGCAGACACACACATTATATAAATATAACATATATATTTTATGAAAAATGTTGTTTATATGTAAATGTATTGTACACGGATTAATTTTAAATATACACGATTAATCGTTTTACAGCACTAATTTAAGCCATGCACAATTTCTCACAGCGGTAGATTACTGGGAAGTAGTTAATGACTTTGAATGTTGTCTCTCATTCTCGCTCTGCAGTATTGACACCCCGGGCGTAATCAGCAGAGTCTCGCAGCTCTTTAAGGGTCACCCTGATCTCATTATGGGGTTTAACACATTTCTTCCGCCGGGATACAAGATTGAAGTTCAGACCAATGACCTGGTTAACGTGACTACACCTGGTCAGATCCACCACATCACACCTCACGGCATCTCTGTGCAGAACATCCCCACCAGACCTCCGCCGCCGCCGCCGCCGCCACCACCACCACCACCACCACTACAGAACCAGATCCCAGCGAATCCTCCTAGCCTGGCTTCCACACCTCCCGCCCAACCCACACCAAAAAGCAAGGTGCTCTGACTAAAACAGTAAAGCTAATTTGCAGGCTTGATGTTTACAAGGTCCCTGTGGGTTAAAATAAAGTTTCATCATGTTTGTATACAATACAATTAAAGTTTTAAACGTGATAAATACAGCATTATTTTAGTACCATTGTGATACTATTATAGTTAATGTTAATGACTTAATGAATCATTTAGCTGAACAAGTTTGTATAAATTTTCGTACATCAATGTAATTTTTTTGCATGTATCAGTTAATGTTAAAATTACTTCAAGTAATGCACTTTTTAATGGTTTTAATTTTAATTCCTAATTTTAAACTACAATAACCCTTCTGTACATGTTTCTGGAAATCCTAATTATTTGGGGATGGAAAACAAGAATCACATGATCACTTAATATTATTATTATTATTATTATTAAGCTTCAAAGGCAGTAATTTAAGTATATTGTGCTGCGCATTCAAAGTCAAAAAGTGATGCTGTCATGCATTCTTCAGGCTCAAGTTTACAGGCAATGAACATATATGCCAAGCAGTTACTGTGGGTGAATTATGACAAAGTAATATGTTGTAGATGGTTGTGACAGTGCACCCATTTGAATGATCAGCTGGAAGTAGCTCTAAAGTCAGCAATGACTTTCCAAAATATGAGTCCCAGGGCAAGAGTTTTGCATTATGTTTTATATGATTTATACAGTGATATTTTATTTGCGGCGGTGGGCTCTGCCATCAAGACAAAGGAGTTTGTTTATATGTGCGTTGTTATTTGCATGTGCCAGAAATGTTATGACCCTTAACATAATGTGACGCCGTGTCCCGGCACTAGGACACCAAAACCACAACAACAAAAAAACGCATTACAAATGAGGCATTTGTTGCATTCAGTGGAGACATAATTACTGATTATCATGTCATAGTACAGCTTTTTGTTTTTTTACGTGTTGCATCACGCCTCGTAAACATTACCATGTCTGCATTTGTGATTGGAGAAACAACAAGCACTACACTTCACTGCTCAAAACTTGTGTTTAAATAGTAAGTAGGCTTTAACACACATACCTACATAACTAACTTAAAGGTTGTGAGTCAGAAGTGCCAGACTGTCCTTGGTCCCCTTTCTAGTCTCTGTGCACAGTTAGCATAGACTACTCAGGATCAGGATCAAGAATCAGTCCTCCGTAAATGAGTATCAGCCCCAATTAAGATCATTGATATTTCCCCATCTCTCTCTCTCTCTCTCTCTCTCTCTCTCTCTCTCTCTCTCTCTCTCTCTCTCTCTCTCTCTCTCTATCTCT
>JAUYWG010000066.1:3579632-3596211 GCA_034779775.1 Enteromius afrohamiltoni | reverse complement strand
TCTCTCTCTCTCTCTCTCTCTCTCTCTCTCTCTCTCTCTCTCTCTCTCTCTCTCTCTCTCTCTCTCTCTCTCTCTGTACAGCCACTGCAGTCTCCAGTTCTGACTCCCAGCAGTCATTCCAATCCGTCCATCCCTCCGTATGCGTCCCCGCGTTCACCCCCACTGCAGCCCCACACCCCGGTCAACAGCATGCCCACCGCCCCGCCGCTGCAGAACAACCAACCCGTGGAGTTCAACCACGCCATCAGCTACGTCAACAAGATTAAGAACCGCTTCCAGGGCCAGCCCAACATCTACAAATCCTTCCTCGAGATTCTGCACAAGTACCAGGTCCGGGCAGAAACCTGAAAACACTTCACTAATAGATTATACTTCACGATCTACTAATGCATATACTTGTGTCGTTAATCAGAAGGAGCAGCGTAACGCTAAAGAAGCAGGTGGGAGTTACACCCCAGCCCTGACCGAGCAGGAAGTTTATGCTGAGGTGGCCCAACTCTTCAAAAATCAGGAAGATCTGCTCTCTGAGTTTGGACAGTTTCTACCAGATGCCAACAGCTCTGTGGTGAGTTTAATTGAGGCTCCGCCTCTGCTCTGACCCCGCCCACTGCCCCAATTAGAATCTTTTTATTTGAAATATTTGAACATTCTATTACTGAAAGATTCAGCTGTCATTTTCATCAGTTCAGGTCAGTTTGTTGTTATTTTAGTGTCACGGAGATTCTATTGTAGTGTTTATAAATATTTTAATATTGTTTAGGTTTTATTTTGAAGTTTATTAATTCAGGGCCTGACACTTTTTTCCTAATGAGTGCTTGTGCTCCTAAATTGAAAATTAAAATTTAACTTGGGATTTTACAATGAAAATGTACCCAAAAATGGTTTTAATTTTTTAATCCGAATTATTTAATTTATTAGAATACAAAAACTACATGAGGATTGTAAAGGCTTCTGCTTCAAACTGTTGTTAATTATGTAAAAAGGTTATATCGTTCCGAAACTTGAGGTCAGTAATATTTTAATTGTTTTTTAAAAGAAGCTCTCTTATTATCAAGGCTGCTTTTTAAAATTTAAATTGTAAATGTTTTTAATTAAATACATTTTTTGGAGTCTATAATACTTATTCGAGATTCTTTGAATAAACAGTTAAAGCATTTATTTAAAATAGAATTTTTTTTTAACAATACACCTTATTGTTCAAAAGTTTGTCATTTTTGTTTCCCTTTAAAAGGCATTAATACCTGTATTTTGCAAGGATCTGTTAAATTTATGAAATGGTGGTAGTAAAGATGTATACTGTTACAACAGATTTTATTTGTTAAAATGTTTTGCTATTATATAAAAAAGTTTAATTATCACATTAGTACATATTGTGATTGTGTTTTTCTACCTTTGTTTAACTTTGCATGATGTTGCACAAAGTAAAAAGGATGCATGTTTCCTGATATTAATTTCTTGTAGCTGCTGAGCAAGACAACAGCAGATAAGGCTGAATCTGTGCGTAATGATCACGGGGGAACGGCCAAGAAACCACAGCTCAATAACAAGCAGAGGCCCAATCAGAACGGCTGCCAGATACGCAAGCACTCGACGACCGCCGTCACCCCGCCTGTGAAGGTACAGGTATTTTTGTATTTGGCATGGTTTTTGAAGAACTAATTTCTTGATATCTGACTTTTCCCCCTCTATTTCCAGAAAAAGCTCAAGTTAATGAATATTAAAGATTCATCCGTGGCAGAATCTGGCAGACACGGCGGAGGAACAGAGTCTCTATTCTTTGATAAAGTGAGTTGCTTTGGATTAACGCAGGGATGTTGATGTAATATGCAGATTGTTTTTATCGCAAAAAAATGTCTATTGTGACTTACGTTATTGGTGCATGTGTAGGTGCGGAAAGCTTTACGTAGCGAAGAAACGTATGAAAACTTTCTCCGGTGCCTGGTCATTTTTAACGAAGAGGTCATTTCTCGTGCTGAGCTGGTTCAGCTTGTGGTTCCATTCTTGGGGTAAGTCCAGTTTAAAGTCGATTTTATGTTATATTTATTATATTTTATTTCAAGGTGTCTGCGGGGTTGTAAGAAGAATGAAATTAGGCAAAAATTAAGGGCATTAAAAAGTAATAAACGTCATCTGACGAGGTATCTGAAAATCGTGTGACTGATGTTTCTTCTTCACACTCACCATATGAAAAATAAAATGCACAAAAACACATAATGTACACACGTTTTTGCCCCAACTTCAAAGGTCTGTTAAATGAATATAACTAGAGGCATTTGTTCAGTTCAGTTGTTCAATCTAAATACACTTTATTGTAGGAATTTTGTCTTGTAACCTATTCAAACTAGCATCTGCACGCAAGCCTTCCTTTGCATGGCAGAATGTAATATTTCTTATACAAAATGTGAGATGGGTCAGACATAATTTTTCCTGACCGACTGCTATTTTTTTCTTATACACATATTGAAAACTTTGTGTATATTATAGTTCAATAAACTTGAGCAGTCGCATAACAAAGTATGCTGGCAATGACATAAATCAAAGCACATGGCACACAGTGTTCGGAGAAGAACGCACAATAGCTCTGCTGACTGATGTTAAAATAACACTTTTTATGATTCAGTAAAACACTGCAGCAATATATTTTAAAATATAGCTTAATTTATATTAAGAACACCTGGGCTTACTTCACTGCCACCGTTTTTTTTTTTTTTTTTTTTTTGGTTGATCACACATCAGACTTACTGACTAATGATCTATGAAGAAGATGTCTCCTTCCTCTTCGGTCTTTATTTCTATACTAATGTCTGTGGGCAGTTTTGGAGTCCAGTGTTGATGTTAAGTTATTATGACTTTGTTACATTGTGATACAATATGTTATTCCATTTGGAAAGATATTTAATTTACGACACTATAGTCTGGTATTTATTTATTTATTTTTTTTTTTTTTTTTGAAGGTATTAAAAGGTATTAAATTCTGTAGTTCTTTATATACCCTGTTTTTTTTTTTTCCATTTATTTATTTTTAAGTTTTTTTTTTTACTTAAATGCCATGGAAGTTCTGTTAAATTAAAAAGATAAAAGAAAATTAAACCAATAAATATCAAAAAATATTAAGTAAAAAAATTTAATATAAAAATCTGTAAATAATTTAAGTAAAGGTACTAGGTTTGTGTTACTGGGTACTGGTATATTACCAAAACACTTTTGGTAACAATCTTTTGTTTTTGTTTTTACACAATTTTGCGTTAGGTAGATTTGTTTTGTATGGAAGACCATTGCAACTTCTTATCTTATGATTTATCTTACGATTCTGAGAACAGAATCTGAGAAATCGTTTTTTTTTTTTTTTTTTTTTTTTAATCTTTTTATTTAGTGGCTGTAACAGCTTTTATAGTTTTTGCCATTTATTTTCAGTTTTATTTATTTATTTATTTCTGTATTTATCACAAAGCTGCCTCTGGTATTTATTTTGCAGGAGTGGATTGGTGTTTTACTAATTAACTTATTTTCCCCCAGCAAATTTCCTGAGCTGTTCACTTGGTTTAAGAACTACCTCGGATACAAGGAGATGTCACACCTGGAGAGGTACCCCAAAGAGCGAGCCACTGAAGGCATTGCCATGGAAATTGACTACGCTTCATGCAAGCGTCTGGGCTCTAGTTATCGAGCTTTACCCAAGAGCTACCAGCTTCCCAAATGTACAGGAAGAACACCAGTCTGTAAAGAGGTCAGAGAGGAGTTCCCTCTAACCACAGCTTTTTAATAATGAGCATGGATGATATGTTTTTATTAAAAATACTAGTTCTTTATGGATGCAATAGGTGCTGAATGATACCTGGGTTTCCTTCCCCTCCTGGTCTGAGGACTCGACCTTCGTCAGCTCCAAGAAGACTCAGTATGAAGAGCACATGTACAGATGCGAGGACGAGCGATTCGAGGTGAGACGCTTCCACACACCAGAACAGTTTTACTGCCTTCACTTGCTGCTGTGATGTAATCCTTGCTAACGATGTCGTTGACTTCAGCTGGATGTCGTCTTGGAAACCAACCTGGCCACCATTCGTGTGCTGGAGACGGTTCAGAGGAAGTTGTCCCGGATGTCTGCGGAAGAGCAGGCCAAATTCAGGCTGGACAACACTCTGGGTGGCTGCTCGGAGATCATCCACAGGAAAGCCATCCAGAGGATATATGGAGACAAAGCTCTGGACATCATCGACGGGCTGAAGAAGAATCCGGCAGTGTCTGTTCCCATTGTGCTCAAGAGGTTAGAAAGAATGACCTCCTGAAGGCCCACTGCATTACATATATCAGAGCGTTTGGAATCCACTTTGAGGTTATCTCCAGCTTAAACTGCTTGTAACTTGTAGTGATCCTGAAGACTCGAGTTCGTTCAGGTGTGTTTTATTAGGATTGGAGTGAAACTCTGCAGGGAAAGTTGAGAACCCCTGATGTATATAATATTGCATTACATTACATTATATTATAGTATATTATTTGAACGTAGTGATTGAAGAATTAGGTTTTTTCTAATATTTTATATGCATTTATTGTAATTTTATTTATTTCCTACATTTTACATCAGTAATAATATTACTTTACATTTACAATATTACATTATTCAAGTGTATATATATATATATATATATAACAACTGTGTACACACACACACACATATATATATATGTTTATTTATATATACAAATACAAATATGCAAATATATATATACAAATATGTTTATTTATTTTAACACATTTTACTTCATTCTATTATTTATTTACCTGTAGTGGGTGTATATTATATTCAAAGGTAAGAGTAAATTAATGCAGATTTATTTATTTATTTATTTAATAATTAAATTAATTTAGGAAAATATATTTTATTTATTTATTCTGAAAATATTTATTTGTTATAGTTATATAATATAATAATAACATATTTACATTAATATATTTATCTTTTTTAAATTATTTTTATTTCCCAGCATGTGATTATTAGCAGTGGTTTAGCAGTTATCAATAACATTACATTTATTTAGTATTTTATATTATTACATTATACTAGATTATCCAAAAATACTGCTTGACCAATGTGGGCTTTCAAAGATTTTATTTTATGTACTTTTCTTGCCAGTATTTGTTTTTATTTAACTGTTTCCGTCATCTATGTTTGAGTTGTTAAAGTTGTGGTGGTGGTGTTGTTGAAATCAAGTTATTTTAACACGTATTAAATATCCATCTTGTCATTCTTGGTTTCAGGCTAAAGCTGAAGGAGGAAGAGTGGCGTGAAGCTCAAAGGGGTTTTAACAAGATCTGGCGAGAGCAGAATGAGAAATACTACCTAAAATCTCTGGACCATCAAGGTATTAACTTCAAACAGAACGACACTAAGGTGCTGCGCTCGAAAACGCTTCTCAACGAGATCGAGAGCATCTTTGACGAGGTGAGACTCTCTTTGTCCTCTAGAGGATGTTAAAAGGCTTGCTCCTCTCAGGGAAATGTGATTGATGCTTGTGTGTTGGTTTAGCGACAGGAACAGGCTTCGGAGGACAGCAGCCCGTCTCCGAGCGGGCCTCACCTGACGCTGACCTACGAGGACCGTCAGATTCTGGAGGATGCGGCGGCGCTGATCATCCATCATGTCAAACGCCAGAGCAGCATCAACAAAGAGGACAAATACAAGATTAAACAGATCATCTACCACTTCATCCCCGACATGCTGTTCTCCCAGAGAGGAGTGCTGTCGGACGCTGAGGAAGACGAGGATGAGGAAGACATGGACCTCGAAGAGGGGGCGTCCAAGAAGCACAATGGGCTAGTGGGAGGAGTTAGCGGCAGCCCGTCGAAGTCCAAACTGCTTTTTAGCACATCCACGGCTCAGCGGCTGCGCTCCTGCGAGGACGCGTACAATCTGTTTTACGTCAATAACAACTGGTACATCTTCCTCCGGCTGCATCACACCCTGTGTTTGCGTCTGCTCCGGCTTTATACGCAGGCCGAGAGACAGATCGAAGAGGACCTGAGGGAGCGCGAGTGGGAGAGGGAGGTGCTCGGACTCAAGCGGGACAAAAACGACAACACTGCCATCCAGCTGCGCCTGAAGGAGCCCAGTGAGTGACAAACCAAAACCGAACTTGAGCAGCTGTTTCATCAGAGCACTGCTAAAAAAGCTGTTCTAGACTAGACTTGTTTTGCGTTTCCAGTCAAAATATAGGAAATAAAGGATTTTTGAGAGAAGTGAAGACTTGAAACAGGAAAAATAGTCATGTTTTCAGTTGCAAATAAGATTCGTTTTGCTAATTTTCAAGTCTGGTAATGCAGGTGGAACTTCAAAATAATGGCTGCTATCCACCAGCTTTACCAAGCTTGGAAGAAAAAACTGACTGACTGTGTGAAAGAAGAAAGTCACATACACCTAGGATGCAGTCGTTTTCATTATTGGGTGAACTGTTCCTTTAAGGGAGTCAGTTTCATGTTGATTTTTTTTTTTTTTTTTTTTTTAAGTGTGGTGGGTGTTTGTTGCTGTCTTCAGGCTGATGTTGCAAACTCTCGCTCTGTTTTTCAGTGGACATAGATGTGGAGGATTATTACTCAGCGTTTTTGGAGATGGTGCGTAATCTGCTGGATGGGAATATGGAGGCGTCTCAGTATGAGGATTCGCTCCGAGAGATGTTCACCATTCACGCCTACATTGCCTTTACCATGGACAAGCTCATCCAGAACATCGTCAGACAGGTCCGCCTGGCCAGATAAACTCATATCATAATTAAGTGCTTTTACATGTCATGCCTAAAAAATACCCTTTGAAGTGATCATTTTAAAAGACTAAATCGTTATTTCTGTTGTTGTATTACCTCACATTTAGAATATTTTAGGTGTTTATAAACATTATGAATAAAATTAGCAAAAAAGATCAAATAATTTATATACACACTACCGTTCAAACATTAGGGGTCAGTGAGATATTTAATGTTTCTTCTGCTCATCGAGGCTGCATTTTTTTAGATTAAAAATCCAGAAAAAAACTAATATTGTGAAATATTATTTCAATTTAAAATAAGTGTTTTCTGTGTGAATATATTTTAAAATGTAATTTATTCCTGTGATACAAAGCATCATTACTCCAGTCTTCAGTGTCACATGATCCTCTCAGAAATCAGAATTGATTCTTTGATAAATTACAAGTAAAAAAAACAACATAATTATTTACCAAATATAAAACACACATATATATGTGTGTTTGTGGTATGTTTTTATTGTCACTTAATAATAATTTAATAAAATACTTGTATATGTTATTATTATTATTTTAATATTTATTTTATTCTTAAAATATTAATATTCTAACTAGCATATAATAAAACAATTAGAACTCAAGTAAATATCAAGGCAACCTAAGATAAATAATATATACACAGTGTTTATTTATATATATATATTTATATATATATTTTTTATTACTTTTCTAACTTGTAGAAGTTTAATTTAGCCTGTTAATTTGTGAAATGTTACATTTTATTATGAAAAGGTTTAATAAATTGTGTTTTTGGATATTAATAAAATGCTGAAAAAATATATAAAGTGACTAAATAGCAAGTAGCTTAAGTAGCAAAAATGACTTTTTTTTTTCACGAAACGTGTACAATTGTTTTTTTGTCTTTTCAGTTTATGGAATTTATATACATTATAACATTTATCTTTATAAATATTAACATGTCTTTTTGGACTTATTTAGATTAAACATTTAGAGATCAAAACCTTATAGTACAGTGTCTCAAAGGATGACTTCTATTATTATAAAATCCTTGATTTCTTCTTTTCTGTCTGTAACTAGCTCCAGCACATAGTGAGCGAGGAGATCTGTGTTCAGGTCACTGAACTGTACCTGAGTGAGAGCAGCCACTCGGCCACCGGTGGATCTCTGCTCACACAGAGCAGCAGGGCCCCGTCGGAGACGTCGTACCAGCGCAAAGCCGAGCAGCTCATGTCAGACGAGAACTGCTTTAAGGTAGAGCTCCGAGCCACTGCGTGCTAGAGAAGGCCCCACGCTGAGTCTCGGGGTATTAAGAGTCTGTAATCTCTCTTTTTCTCGCTCTAGCTGATGTTCATGAAGAACCGAGGGAACGTTCAGCTCACTGTGGAGCTCCTGGACACAGAGGAGGAGAGCTCAGAGGGCCCAATGGAGAACGAGGTGAGCTTCACAGATCAAACATGGATGCCAACATACACACTTCTGTCATTTAGGCCAAAGTGACTTACAAATGAGGACAGCAATCAAAATCAACAAAAGAGCAATTATATGCATTTAAAAAAAAAACAATTGAATAATTGAAAACATTTAATTAAGTAATAGTAGAATGAATGAGTTTATTAATAAATAAAAATAAGTAAATATACGGGAAAAAGTAGTATATTTGAAGAAAAAAAAAAAAGTAAAAATAATATTATTGTAATATTTTATTTTATAATAGTCGTAATAATTATAATAATTTGTTGAAATAAATATTAACTGGAGTAAAACTAGATGATGAAAACTTTTTAATTATAAGTAGTTGCCAAAAAAATAATTCTCATTTTTGCTTAGTTGAGACGTAAAGTAATAACCATTTTATGGAAGAAAAAATAATCATATAAATGGTAGCTTCTCACGCTCTCTAAAAACATAGTGTTCAGTGTTTAGTTTAAAGATGTGTATTCATAAAGTATCTTTAAAATGTAATGAATTTTCTCTGTTCTCATGGCCAGCGCTGGCCGGACTACGTTATGCGGTATCTGTCAGCTGATTTCTCATCTCCAGACCTGAGGGATCATCTGTCTCAAAAGCCTGTGTTTCTGCCAAGGTACCCTAACCCCCGAACTTCCCAGCCATTGAATCCCAGACTGTTTTCCTGCCACAGAGTGGTAAACGCTGTTGGTTTGTCCTCCTCCTCCTGTGTTCGTGTAGGAACCTGCGGCGGATCCGTAAATTTCAGCGTGACCGTGAGTCTCAGGAGAAGGAGGCGAAGGACGGAGGCAGGAAGGAGAACACGGACAGCATGAAGATGGAGTGCATGTTCAAACTCAACTCCTATAAAATGGTGTACGTTTTTAAATCTGAAGACTACATGTACAGACGCACCGCACTGCTGAGAGCCCACCAGGTGAGCTTACACACACGACTGATTACTATCACCGTCATGTTTTTGACATTAGTCTGCAAGTATATTTAAATGTAGAAAAATCTGTATTGTAAAAACATTGTTTAATAGTTAAACCTCTGATTCATTCAACATTATTTGTTAGATTTATTACGTATTTATTATGGATTTTATTAAATATTCTATGATATAAAAAGAGTTTATATTTCTATTATTTGTATTTTACATGGTAACATATTAATCGAATAAAATACTGTCAATTTGTGCAGTATTTGTCCTGTGTTTGTCGTCAGTAGTATTCATATTTGCATTACTAGTATTAAAAATGTAATATTATTTGATGTTTTATATTTAAATATGTTTGTGCAATATAATTAGTTTTCTTCACAGAATGTGCAATATTATTGTTTGTAACATAACAATATATAATAAATATTTTCTCAGCAATATGAACAAATAGACGTCTATCTGAAGCTAATCTAAAGTTTTTGCCAAGCTACTTCCAGAACTAAAAAAAAGAATAATAAAATCCCCTTAGCAAATGTTTACATTTAAAAAAATATTATGGCTGCGAAAATTTGTACTTGATGCGAAAACTTCTCACCGCTCTGGTACTCCTTTCTCTCTCTGTCAGTCTCACGAGCGAGTGAGCACACGTCTGCACCAGCGCTTTCAGGCCTGGACTCAGCGCTGGGCGAAGGAGCACGTGACCAGAGACATGGCTGCCGAAACCAGTCGGTGGCTCATGGGAGAAGGGCGGGAGGGACTGTTGCCCTGCTCCACCAGCTGTGACCCCCAGACCCTTCACTTCCAGCGCATTAATAAGTACAGAGTCCAATACGGCCCCGCCCACAAGAGCCCGTGACGTCAGCGGAAAGGGGCGGAGCTCAGCCACGTCGTGAGATTTTTAACAGTGTTTTTGTTTTCCTCTTTTATAAGCTGTTCCTGCAGAAACGCAGGTCTCCCAGTGCCAAAAAAACACGGGGTTGAAGACCTGTCAGTCAAACCCAGCCCGGACCAATCAGCACAGCTCTTACCGTAAGACCAGCCCACCGATCCGACACACAGATCGGACTCCAAGCATCTCTTGAACGCCAGTCCAGTGTGTTCACAGTTTTTTTTCTTTTTTATAGTTAAAACTTCACAGGCAGCAGATCCGAGAAAAAAGTGGCGGAAACGTCTGAATCAGACTTTTTGCGAAAACAAAAAAATCAAAAGCGTTTCGGGATAAGTGCACTTAACTTTGAGAGATTTATTCTGCCACATCATTTCAGAGAACAAAGATCTGAAGTGCGAATTTAAGATTGTAATATTAGAATGGGGAAAAATTCAGTTTTTACTTAAAAATAAAAATATAGGCAAAAAAATGTAATGCGACAGCAATAAAAATCCAAGGCCTGTGTGAAGGCGTGATATGAATTAGAAAACACACTTCTATCTGCTCCATACACCAGCTTACAGTGAACATGACCTGTGAATCACACACACACACACACACTTAGTTCAACAGTTTTGTAAATACAGTGTAAATATCACCAGACCTTTTTTATGCCAGATGTGTGTTGTGTTTAGTGCTTCAGTGTGGTGTTTATGGAGAATAAAAAAGCGGGAACCACATGGAAAACTTTGACAGGATGGTTTATTACAGTTTTTACCAAAGGGAGTCGATTATTAAGGTTGGGGTTTGTTTTCTTTCTCCTTTTGTCAATTCCTTTGCTCTTCTTTTTTTGTCTTCCTTTTTCTTTTCTTTTTTTTTTTATTAGTAAAAATGTTAATTTTGCAAAGTAGAAATGTATCCAGGTTCTTGTTTTTTGCAATGGAAGTTTTTATAAGAAAAAAAAGAAGCATTTTAATTTTTGAAGTTTTGAATATGGATCTCGTTTCTGTACACTTTTATCACTGAGCATTTTGGATAGACCTTCAGCCGTGTCCTCTGGCAAAACACACGCAGACACAACTCTTATGAATGTAAAGGTCTTTATCGTTGTCAGAGGTTTCAGTCTACACTCTGGATAGATTTCTGCTGGACAAATCTAAATATAAATATATACACACATTTTAAAAATGAGTCACAAAGCATGTCTTTTCTGTGGATCATTATAGACCCTTTATTTGCATATTATTTAAATTAATAAAAATTACATTTGTAGCATAAACGTTTGCCTTGTTTTTGAATTATTTACGCTGTATTTGCTGAGTGCGTTATGTTTTGTTGGAGATCAGGGTGCAGTTGTCATCTGTGGCCACTAGGGGGCAATGGGCCTCTTAGATTTGATGCTCTGGTTCTACAGAGGAGATTATACATAGGTGCTGGTCATATCATTAGAATGTCTTCAAAAATAGATTTCCATTCAAGAACTGAAACTCGTATACTTTCATTCCACACAGACTGATATATTTCAAGTGTTTATAATTTTGATGATTATAACTAACAACTAATGAAAACCATAAATTCGGTCAATTTGAATGGGTCTGGCATAACGCATCTTCCTCTTCACATAGATTTTCTATGGGGTTAAGGTCAGGCGAGTTTGCTGGCCAATTAAGAACAGGGATACCACGGTCCTTAAACCAGGTACTAGCTTGGGAACTTGTGTGCCGGTCCAAGTCCTGTTGGAAAAAGAAATCTGCATCTCCACAGAGTTGGTCAGCAGCAGGAGGCTCTAAAACGTCCTAGTATACAGCTGCGTTGACCTTGGACCTCAGAAAACACAGTGGACCAACACCAGCAGACGACATGGCTCCCCAAACCATCACTGACTGTGGAAACATTACACTGGGCCTCAAGCAACGTGGATTCTGTGCCTCTCCTGTCTTCCTCCTGTCTCTGGGACGCTGATTTCCAAAGGAAATGCAAAATTTACTTTCATCAGAGAAGCACTCTGCAGCAGTTCAGTCCTTTTTATCCTGTAGCCCAGGCGAGATGCTTCTGATACTGTCTGTAGTTCAAGACCGGCTTGAACTAGTGAAGCACTGACTTTAAATGCAGTCCACTCTTTGTGAATCTCCCCCACATTTCGAAATGGGTTTTGTTTCACTATTGGCTATTGCTGGTACACTTTTCCTTCCCTTCGCCTCTCTATTAATGTGCTTGGACACAGCCGGCCTGTTTTCTAATGACCTTTTGTGTCTTGCACTGTCATCTTTTGGGAAACTGTCAGATCAGCAGTCTTCATTGTGTAGCTTACAGAACTAGACTGAGAGTCCGTTTAAAGGCCTTTGCAGGTGTTTTGAGTTAATTAGCTGATTAGAGTGTGGCACCAGGTGTCTTCAATACTGAAAGGTGTCTTCGTCACTTGAAATAGGCCTATATCAGTCTGAGTGGAATGAATGTATACAGTGTACAAGTTTAACTTCTTGAATGGAATTAGTGAAGTAAACCAACTTTTTGAAGACGTTCTAATTACATGACCGGCACCTGTATAATATATATAAGTGTGTGTGTGTGTACATTTTTTATATTATGTAACTAAAATCTACATATAATTGTTTATATAGCCTGTAATTTCATAAAAATGTATTAACTATATGTATATAATGTGTGTGTGAATCAAATCCTTTCATCAAAGTTATCCTCAAACATGTTCTTTATATATATATATATAGAGAGAGAGAGAGAGAGAGAGAGATTGTGTGTTAGTGCTCTCAAACAAGTGCATTTGGTTTACATATGTAAATACTATACACATATATGTATGTGTGTATATATATATGTTGTGGTATACAGGTGTATTCTAGGCATACATACTGCAAATGTTAGCATGGCATTTAAAAAACAGTCTCTCTTTCATTTCAGTTAAGACTTTTACACTTTCTTTTAATCTGTTGTATGTAGTGCTTGAAGAAAGCTGTCTGTTGTTAGTTTCATTGATCCAGCCTAAATCAGAAGTCATATCAATAAGATAAGGATTTTACAGTGTTTGCATGAAGATGTTTTGCAGGCAGAGAGCAAAACGTCCATCTTTGGAAGCGAATGTTGCAAAATAATTCAATTCTCGGCGGACCCCGTCTGACTCCGCAGGACTGAAGTGATTCGTGAGTGACTAAACAGAACTGTTTTGGACAGGTGAAGGATGCAGCTTTTTCTCCGGCCCAGTCAGGGTGACCCAGATTGTTGTGTGTGTCTGTGACGGGTGCTCGACCTGACAGGTGCTGCGCGGCTCCTGCAGAGAGCTAACGAGAGAGAGGCCGCACGGACTGAGGTGTGTGTGTGAGAGAGAGAGAGACGGATGCAGAGGGAACCTTCATTAGTCTGATCTGGCATCTCTATAAGCTGATATAACTGTCAAATAAACTCTAGTCATGCAGAGCCATCTTATCGTCATAAAGTCTGGTCTGCTTTGCTGAATTAAAATTAAGCACCTTAAAATGAATTTAATGTACTTCAATACATTTATAACCATCTTTGATATTGCACGATTTGCATATTTTTATATTAATAGACCTGTTAATATTGTTACCATTTTAAAAAGGTTAATAAGGAATTGTAGATAAAAATATGCTACAGGAAAATTTTCTCAAAGGTGGTTCATCACACATTTTTTGTTTCATAGGCATGTGTTTCTTTCATGTGGTCTAGTTACAGTCTCTATCAGCAGGGGCAACTCCTAACCCATCGAACCACGGGCCCGATGTGCTCATTCTTAACGTGCACGCGTTATTTAGGATGCATAATATGCAAATCTGGATGCTGAGAAATCCATTCTGCGTAGCTGGAGCATCAGACGCGTAAAATCTTCTCATTAACTCCCTTAGATTCACTTCAAACAGCAGATGAGCTCTAATTGTTTCAGTTCACAGCGGCTCTGGCCTCGTTTTAGCCCCCGCGGGCCCCTCATAAGATCTGGCGGGCTGCAGGGAACCCCTATCTGAGCTCATAGAGCGCGCAGTGTTTCTCAAAGCCCCCTTCTCCTGACCGTTCCCAACAACGAGCTCTTTCAGCACAGAGAGGAGCGTCGGATCCAAAGCCCTCATCAAATTAACATAACGGCGCACACTTGCTCGGTGGCCCGGGCTTTCTGAGTGTGTTTATTATGGACGAACGCATTCTTCTGCGGTGTAGCGGGTCAGAAATCAGGGCGCTGTGAGGAAGACCTGGCAACCGCCGGATTGGGAGGTTGTGGTGTTGGGTTTTGTAAAACGGCGCGTTGAAAGAGCAGCTTTTTGCTCCTGGCAGCCCGGTGTCAGGAAGACTAATCGTTCTGCAGACTGCGGCGTTTGATGTTTTGTTGTTCGTGTCTTGGGGTTTGTTTGTTGGTGACAGTGATTCAGAACTTCGAGCTGAGCCGTGGCAAAAGCAAAGGCGCGCAGAAAGCCTGAAACAATAGAGTCACGACTTCCTGAGACGTTTATATTAAAGGCGGGAATTGAGCTGAATGTTCACGGTTTTTTATTGGCTCAGCAGGTGTGTTGCCAGAACAAAAGTCTCAGGAAATGCTTTACGTGGCTGTTAATGTTTTAACAGATGGATACAGAAATATAAATGAAATGCGTTTGGGATCGTTTAGGCAAAAAATATATATATTATACATTTGTATCATTATTTCTATCACTATTTTAATGTCTTTTGTATATTATATTATTTTGCATTAATTATTGCCGATAACTATAAGTCTATAAGATGTTTCCATCCGCCTAGCATATCGTTATGCTTTTTTTTTTTACATATTTATATATGTAAGCTGTGCCCTCAACTAAAACAACAACGTTTTTTGCTAAATCGTACATATTTTATGAGTTGCCAATTCGTATGAATTTGTATAGTTGACCTACACCTAACCCCGCCTCTAAACATACCCGTCAGGGGGGTTTTTAGACCAATCGTACAAAATTGTTTGAGTGAGGTCATACGAATTCGTATGAATAAGCCACCTCGTAAAACATTGAGAGACTGTTGACATGACCTAATTGCACTCTGAAGCTCGTAATTTATTGTATTTAAAATGTATTATATACAGTGCCGTCACCTACAGCAGCAAATGTATTTTTTCTATTTAATAAAGAAGTGACTATTTTGTCTCTTCAACACACTGGATGGAAACGGTGCTTTGTTTGCAAATGTTTTGTAAGATATTTCAATTTTTACACCTAAGTTTGGATGGAAACATATGTCAGGTGGACTCTGGTAACACTTTACAATAACAGTACATGAATTATCATGAACTAATACATTAATTAACAATTACTTGACTATAAACTAATGATGAGTTAAGACATATATTAATCAAGAACTAACTTAACTACGACATGAATTACTGCATGAATAACGCCACATTAATTACATGTTAGTTACTGCATGTTAGTTAATGTATTTGTGGTAAACTAAATCAAACATGCTTTAATGGCACACAATCTGCCACCTGCAGCGTTCACAAACGTCAGTGAATCACAGAGAACTTCTTGCAATATTTACATTTAACCTAACTCATCCAATAAACAATAATGTGTTCATAATTAAAAACAAATCAACAACTCAAATCCTGCTGCCTCCTATAATAATGTTTTCATTAATTAACCTGACAAACCTTTCCTAATTAAAATCATAGAGAAGATGATTATTGCTTTGGTTATGTTATAAATTGGTTTACTGTGATTATACATTAATAATGTTTAATAATAATAATAATAATTCTTGTGCTCTTGCTCTTCTTTTGGGCCACCATTGCCTCTTCATAATGTCAACTTTCCTCCTACCGTTCAGTTCCTTCACCATCCAAATGCAGCCACAGGACCTCTGCTCCTCCACTTCTTTACAAACCCCCGAAAAGCACCAAATATCTTATTTAGATGAGCTTAATATGTATAAAAATGTGTAATTGTAAGTGTAATATTTTATAAGTAATTAATGAAGAGTTAGTAAAGTCATGACATAATGATACATTAACAACTCATGAAGTGACAGCTGCAGGGGGTAAATTAAAGCATATCATTTAGAATATCACAATAAATTGTTAATTAATACATGAACTAACATGTAATTAATGTGGCGTTATCCAGCATTTCTGTTATTGTAAAACTGTTATTGTACTGTTATTATAAACTGTCTTTGGTAGTTTAGTCTGTGGGTTTCTCTTTATATGAGGGCCACACACACACACACAACCTCTCTCTCTCTCTCTCTCTCTTTCTCTCTGAAACTCTGAGCATGCTCTGACTCTGCTTAATATTGTCATCCAGTTTGTGAGAGCGAGACGAGAGAGGAAGACGAGGAGAGTGCTATCCTGTGTTTCTCAGCACAGTGATGTATTGCCTCATCCATCAGCTTTGATCTCACTGCAGCCACAGGCCAAAACATGTCTGCTCTCCCACACACTCCTCAACCAACCGAACTGAACCTATGTGCAGGCAAAGCCTCTGCCTTAACTTTTAACAGATCTATCTATCTATCTATCTATCTATCTATCTATCTATCTATCTATCTATCTATCTATCTATCTATCTATCTA
>JAUYWG010000066.1:3558167-3576610 GCA_034779775.1 Enteromius afrohamiltoni | reverse complement strand
TAACTAATCATTTGTGTTTCTCAACATTTCTGTTTTGCTGCATTAAAATAATTTTTTACTTTATATGATCAGATATTGCGTATATGAGTGTGTGCAGAAAATTTCACATTTTAAATCTGTAGGGTGTATAAAATGACCTGATCGACTCATCATCAGGATCTGATTCGGTTCATAAACTCAACTTGACTCATCATTTTCGGATTTGAAAACATTTAGATAGCTACCAGAATTAATCTTTCAGACTAAGTATTATTTGACTCGAAAGAACGATTCATTCATGCATGTTTCACTTTATTATATTACATAGGGTGCCCAGGATGATTTTTGAGGAAAATAAATATTTACACGCTTTAAATTTAACACCTAGGGATATCCGCAATTTTAAAAAATATGTTAATTTAATTCTTCTTTAGAGAATAATAATAAAAAAAAACATTTAAAAATTATAATATCAATATAACCTGTAAATAAAAATTGATAATTGGGGTTTTACAAGGAAATACACTTTTAGTATTTCTGCTTCACCACTAGCAATTTATAAATAGAAATTGTTTCAAAGTAAACCCTAAAACATTTTTTTTCAGTGTAGTATATTAATGCATGTTTTTATTAATACATATAAAATTATCCATATACACACACACACACATATGTACATATATACATTACTGTGCAAATGCCTTTAAAAGTAAGTTTTTTTCAACTTGGAGGCACAGTTCTTCTGGATTGAGTCTGTCTCCGTTTGTTCTGTTACTTCATGTGATTCCAGACAGACTGAAGATGATCAGATCAGATCTCTGTGTGGAGCACTGGCTGTTGAATCTCTGCATTATTACAGTTAATGACAAAAATATTGTTGGGAAATGTAAACTGATATTTCCAACTGACATGCTACCGCAAAACATAGAAATAACCCACTTAAAGCCAGTTTTTGTTTGTGAAAATAAGTACTGCATATATATATTGCACAGTACTGTATATATATATATATATATATATGTATTTAATTTATGAATATCAAATGTGAAACAATAGAAATCAATAGTATGTCCTTGTGGTGATAGCTCAGTAAAGTTTCTCATTTGGATGTGTGTGGAGGGCCCAGATAAATAAATGAACTGCAACAAAACAGCATCCGTTCATATCCCTCTCTGTGCCCGTCTCTTTCTCTCTCACTGTCTCTGGCCTCAGGCACTGTCTTTAAACTAATTTATGCAGCTTGATCTAAAATCCCTTTAAAATAAGACAGTGTACAGCGTCCCGACACACTCATTCGTCTCGCTTAGACTAACAAAAACTCTGACACAGATACACACACACACACACGTCTTAGTTTACAATCTGAGCTCTGTGCATGAATCAGGACACAAGAGTAAAACACAATAAAAAATCTCACTGCTGTTTACCCAAAGTAAAACTTCAGTAATCTGACACTGGAAAAAACATTGACGGAGCATTAATGAGAATAGCACTGTTTATGCTGCTTGTGATAACTTTAAGATGCAGTGAGGATGATATTAATGCATCTGAAAATGGGAAAAAGGCCATATTTTTTCACCCTCTTGCAATTTAATGTGTATTTAGCTCAACCGAACAGCATGGCGCTTGGGTTTGATTGCAATTCACATGATGATCAAATGTACTTTAAAGCACTGTAAGTGGCTTTGGATGCAAGCATCTGCCAAATGCATCATGTAAATGTACGTGCAGGCAAGTAAATCATAAAACCCTTTTAGCCACGGGTACAATACAAAGCAAACGTCCCATCATCCCTCTCTCTGTCTCAGTTTAATGTGCTTTATTGGCATGACAAATACCAAGACTGTACATTTGCATTGGCAAAGCATCTGCAGCTTAGACAAAGAGAGTCTGAACAATATAATAAAGTAAAAATGAAGAAAAACAAGCTAATAATAAAAACATAGAAGCTGAAATGAAAGAAAATGGCAGTAGTAAAGCCTCTATTCTCCTAAAAACCAAAAGCAGCAGGGTCGATTAGCATAGCCACCCGTCTTTTTCTCGCGGCCTCATTTTCTCCCAGTCTCTCTGTTTGATGGTCGTTTAGTCTCAGCCTCCTGCCCTGTGGCAGGTGAGGTCTGTCTCTATAGCAACCGGCCCTGAGAACGGCTGGATTACTTCCAGTCCCCTGCTTGCTAACATCTCTGTCCCCCAACAACAGGGCAACTGAGGTAAATAAAGGGCTTAAATGTCTTATTTTATAAAATAACGCTAAACCTGGTCTCATGGGATAAACGTCCCTACGAAATACAAGTAAGTACATATCACTGCAGTTTCCAATAGAAATGAACTCTAGAGGCAGTAAAACTCTGACACCTTTTATTCCTTTACACACAAATATATTTTGTATATTTGACTTCAAAACAGTACGATCTTGTTTGAATCTTGTGTAACTACGATTCGACAAAACAGTTCAAATCTGTATAAAGGGAAGTTGAAATAGCACAGTTGCATCAACAGATGCCTTTTTATATCAGTTTTGCATTTGTTAACACACTTTCAGTTCGATCCGTAAATGCTAAATATATATTTATATATATGTATATTACGGTAAAAGTTTGCAATCACAGTTGCTGTTTTCTTTTTACAGTAAATTTTACAGGATTTTTTTTTACAGTGTATTTTTAGCACTGGCGGAAGCTGATAGTAAATCTGCCCCTTGAGGTTTGATTTAGTTTTACATTTTATTAATTTGGTTCTTAACTGTATCATAAATTTTGCATGCAGTTTAATGTGAGCTTATTAATACTTATTGCTGAATAAACTTGAAAATATGTGCATGTGAATGACTGTAGGGTATGAGACCCACTGGGGCCATTAATATATCATTTGTTCAAAAGCTTGCTGCTTCACACTTGTTGCCAACTCTGGCTTTTGGTCACTTTATAGCTAAGCATGAAAATTATAATTATGAAAGCTGTTGCTTGCAGTGGGTGCGTTGTATCTTTGGCATGTTACTTCAAGCTTTTGCAGTGCAGATGGGGTGTGAGTCGGACCTGCGGGGATCTGATCTACTGCTCTCTGTAATAATGTGCCCAGCATGAGACAGCACTTTTACACACACACACACACACACTCGTTTTTATGTCAAGGTGGAGATTTTACATTGACTTCTATTGTTTGACATTTTACTAATTATGTTTTTTATATCCTAGCTTATTTTGTCTCTGCTCCCCAAAGAAGTTTCCATGTCAATACTAACATTTTATCCATGATGCTTCTGGGGGTGATAGTCCAGCTCTTTCCAATCAGATGGCTTTTGGGGGCATTTTCAGATATGTTGTTCCCAAAAGTATAGGTAGGTCAGAAAGAAAGACATGTATAAATAAATACAGAACACACCCTTGATGATGTCTCCGCTCACAAAAATGCTTGAGACAGACATCTACGTGACGCTAAGGGGCTGCTAGACTCCCAAATAATCCCCCTCCCACTGCTGTCTGTTCCAGAACAAAATGAGGTCAAATCTTTGTCTATACACCCGTCCGTTCGCTACGTCTCGGTCTGACTCATAACAATGCAAGCTCCCATTTCTTGGGATTCTGATTATTCCACATCGTTTGATTTAAGATGTCCTTAGTAAGTCCCAGAAATGTAAAAAACAGTTGCTGTTTTCCAGTGAGATATTTTCACAGAATTATATGTGCACCCATAATGTCCAAAGACGTGATCCAAGTAGGCTGTGCACTTGATTTTGAGAGACACTCTTAAAGGGATAGTCCATTAAAAAAGAAAACTGTGTCATTAAATACTCACCTTTGTGTCGTTCCAAACCCGTAAGACTTTGGTTCATCTTTGCAACACAAATTAAGACATTTTTGATGAAATCTGAAGAACCTTTAATATCCATTAATCTTTTCCATTCCACAAAATGTTCTTTATAGTGGAAAAAAGTTCTTTAAACTCTTAAAAGAGCTATTTGTGTAGTGTGAAGAACTTTTAAATAACTGGAAGAACTATAAATACCTTTTGTGGAATGAAAAGGTTGCATGGATGTTGGAAAGTTCTTCTTTAAAACCATCAATGCCAATAAAGAAGACAATATAGATCACCTTCCTACTAAAATAAATGGATCTTTTACACAGTTCTTCGGAAAACCAAAAATGGTTCTTCTATGGCATCACCCCTTCTGAAACCTTTATTTTTAAGAGTGTAGTTGCTACTAGCAACCCTCCTGTCCTTGTCTCGTTTTTGGGTTTTCATGTGCAAAAACACCCCATAGTTGTTAAAACCCTCTCTCTGCTGAGCTTTGCAGTCTGAAACCTGGTTTAGGTTTCTCACAGTTTGATGACGCCATCATTTTGCTTGGTGAGATGTTAAGGTCAGTGAAATCAAATCTAAGGGTTTTATGGATGAGGTTCTAGATTGTGTCGTGTGGGATGGCTTTTGTTGAACGTGAATGGAAGGATTGGGAGATCTCCTCGGGTTACAGGGTGGAATGAGACAACAAAAAACTGCACGTCTGCAAAACATGTGAAGGGCCGACAATATAGAGAGATTAAGATTCATCTGAAACAAACTCATGCTGAGGAAATTGATGCTCACATTAGTGGCTAATTTGTCCTGATGGATGCGAGGTGAACTAATGTAAATCTGCATAAACGTGTCTGCGGGAGTATCCTCTGAAATCAGAGTCCAGGTCTGGGGAAATTAGTAGAAAAACTGCGGTTTTCACAAATAGCGGTTTGTTATAGGTACCCGCTAAGCTCAAAATGTTTCTCGGAAGTGTGTTGTCATATTTCCCAGTTTAAATACCTTAAAGTTAAACAAGAAAACCAAAACGCAAGTTAAAAATATCAATATTTTAAAGAACCAAACCAACCAGCTTATACTTATGTATAAGGAAATAAATTAGCTACTTGTCGCTATTATTTTATAACATATTTTAACATGTTTTATTATCAGAAAACATCTCTGTGTTGTCAACTAGCTGTATTTTCTAACTAACATTCACTTTTAAAAATGTTTATATATATTTATATATACTGATATATTTCTCTCTCATATATATGGTAACACTTTACAATAAGGTGTCATTTGTTAACATTAGTTAATGTATTAACTAACATTAACAAACAATGAACAATTAATTTATTATAGTATTTATAATCTTATAATATAATCTTATATTATAATCTCATAATAGTTAACTAATGTAAACAAACACAACTTGTGATTTTAATAATGCATTAGTAAATGTTGAAATTAGCATTAACTAAGATCAATAAATACTGTAGAAGTGTTGTTCATTCTTAGTTCATTTTAACTAATGTTGTTAACTAATGTTAATGCGTATTGTAACGTGGTTAGCATATATATAAAGTTTATTTGCAAAAAAAGTTTTGTCGCATTTCGGTTCAGCATCTTCAGTCACTCAGATGTCGGGAGTAAATCACTACTGCTCTGTTCATTAATACATTCAACAACAAAACACCTCAATCTCTTAGGAGTCTTGCTGGTCTCTTGATCTGATGACGGCTCATTCAGGGCGGGTCTGAGGTAAGACATCAATTCCGTCTGTGTGACACGCTGCTGTCAATCAACTATTGTGGGAGTGGCCTATGTCACATTAAAAGAAAACTACTGGTGGATCTTTATTATTGTAGGGTGGTTCTGTACACACTCCCAACACACATTTCAGTCCAAACAGCTTGTAAAAGTGCATGTGGCACCGGATTAAGAAAATCTACACACATACAGTATATAGCCTATATATGTTTATATATAAGTACAAAAAATAAAGATATTATATTAATATAAAAATTATAATTCATGATATAATTCATTATATTAATAAGCTGCTCCTTAATGTTAATTTTGATATTGAGATTTTAGATGTCATCTCTACCCTCTCAGGTGGTTTTAAAGGGTCTTAACTGCTCTCTGTGAGGCTCAGCGTCTGGTTTCTGATGTGTCTCACCTTACATTTCCTGCCATCCACCGTCTCCTCATCAAACTCCTCTCCGATGCGGAAGTTGATTTCAGTGGTTCGTACCGAGGTGGAGGTCTTGATGTAGAACTGCTCTCCGTCCTGTCGGATCTCCACGTGCGGTTTGGCTGCAGCAGCGCCAGCCACTTTCCGAAGCATTGCATTCACACCTGGGTTACACAGTTTAACATTTATCAACCACAACAAAAGTAAAAAATAATGCATTTCATGATAACTGAATTAAAGCTGTATTTGAATGCATTAGTCTGGTGAAGTACATACTTTTAGTGCACAAGCTAAAATACGGAGAAAACCTTCAGCTGGCCTGGACTGTTGTTTTAGCCTTGATTCTAATTTAACATAATTCCAGGCTTGCCGTTCTCTTCAATTATAATGTCCTCAAAAGATTTTGTTTCAATTCTCTGCCATGCAAAACTCCAAATGCTGGAGGATCCCTCAGGATGAATCTGAGGATTTCTGGGAGTGTTTGAAAAGTTTTTGCTCTGGTTTGGACCGTAGCACATACAGAAAGACGTGAGCGGGTGAGCGAGTTCATCATTTCTCATTCTGGGTGTTCCTCACTTCATCCCGGTTTCCATCTAAGAGGGATGCAGCATTTGTGGTTTAAAACCAGAAGCATTTGGCAGAATTTGCCACATTGGCATCAGTTTTTCAATTGCACTTTCAACTTATGCAGCTTCTTTGCATCATGCAAAAACATCATTTCAGAACATAATGTAAAGCCAATTTTAAACCTGTCTGTTAAAAAAAACTCAAAACGAAAGAATTTTAATATCTGCATTTGCTTTTATAGACATACATAAAGATCCTTTTCTTTAAAAAAAAAGTATTTGATATTTGTGACTACATTTTGGGACAGCGTTGTTATTATTACCTAAAACCTAAAACACCTTAAAATATTTCTATAAAATTAATTATAACAATTTTGCCTTGGTGACTGAATTAACAAATTGAAGTAATATAATTACAAAATAAAAGCTAAACAGAAATATTTAAATATTTAGAAAATATTTGTAAAATTTAATAAGAATTATTTAAAAGCTGCTAATAGTAATTTGCAATAGCAAAACAGAAATGTTAAATTGCAATACAAAAAAATGACACAAGTAAAAAGGAGAACTGAACATTTAACAGCTAATTTAAAATATTAATAAATAAAAAAAATAGAAAATAGAAAATTAATAAGTTAAATAAATTATTAATAAATGAAAAATTAACATAAAAAACACTAAAACAACAAAATATATTTTATTTAATATAATTTAAAATATTAACAAATAAAAAATGTAAATAGAAAATTGTTGCATGGTTACAAGTTGGTACCTAAATGAACTAAGCTCGATATTAAATGTGCTAAGTTGAAAAAAAAAATTAAGTGGTACACCTACAATGGGTTTAATGCAAGGGAACATACAAAAAGATATAAGACTATCCCTAAAATATCTGCCAAATGCATAAATGTCAGATTTGTCACACCCAGGGTTTTGCTCCAGTCTGTTTCCTTCTAAATGGCTCTGCTGTCTTACAGTTAAACAAATCACTGAAGTGAAACACAAAGCCCTCAGTTAACTTTAACAGCCACATGACCCACTTTCTTCCTGATAAATGTGAATAATCAGCCCTCTTGCATTCTACCGTATGATGATATCTTCCCGAGAGCCGAGTCTAGTCTGAAACATCTCTCCAGATCTTCTATAATGTGACAGCCTGGAGCTCAACCGAACAGATGAAATGAATGAAATATTACCGAGAGCTTTCAGAAGTTCGTCGAAATTCTCACTGCTCTTCATTTTCCAGGTGCCGGCGAAGTTGGGAGGCATTTTGAGCTTTAGATTGTCCTGCTCTCTCTCTCTCTTCTACTCTGGTCCCTCGCTACTCTTGTTCTCCTTTTCTACTCTCTTTGTGAGCGTCCGTGCCTTTCTGTCTTATGTTCTCACTCACCCCGTCCCTCCCCTCAGCCATCTCTCTCTCTCTCTCTCTCTCTCTCTCTGTCTGTCTCTGTCTCTCGCCCGCCCACTGGCAGTGCTGCTGCATCAAACAACCTGTTCCAGCATCAGCCACAGAAGCATTCACTAACGTTTCTTCCTCACCATGTATCGTGGGTGTGTCTGTGGTATCCATACGGGATGCATCGCCCCATGTATTCCTGCCCTAATGTGTCCGGTGATCCGTGACACACACTAAAGCTGTGATTTTTAACACGTGTGTTTGTGCAGAAGCGCCTCAGCACAGGTGGTGTGTTTGTGAAAATCTCAAGACTGCCCGGCTGCAATGCAACTTGCAGATTTGTGACAGTCCGTCTGGGTAAAAAAGGCACCTCGCAGCAAAAATAGAAGGGGTTTTGTCTTATTTTCCAGTTTAAATACCTAAAGAATGAGGTACATTTCCTCAAAAAGCACTTTTGCTTAACATATAAATGCCTTTTTAGAGATGTTTTAATGTATAATCATGATTTTAATGATGAACATTCTGCCTGTGCACTGAATGTAAGGTCAGCAATAATGCATATAATTGATTATATTATGAATTCGTCTTTGTATGTTTAATTTAATTTTTTTCAGTTTATAATAATTTTTTTTTTTTTTTTTAATCAGATTGTCTTAACTGGATGTTCCAGTTATAACTCCAGACAATCAACAGACAATGGGTTTAAATGTAGTCCAACGCTACATTTTATTTATTTATTTTATTATTATAATAACTTCATAATATGGATAAAAAAGATGTAAATAGTTTTAAAAAGTATTTTTTATCTCAAATCTTAAAATCTTTTATTTTATTTAAGATATTTAGTAATAAATATTATTTAAAAATTATATATATATATATATATATATGTGTGTGTGTGTGTGTTTTATTGTCAATAGTTTAAAAAAATTCAATTAATCAATACCAATTCTCAAAAAAATCCTTTTTTTTCATTGTGTGTTCAAATGAATCTCAGTCATACTGAAGTTGGGGTAAAAAAAAATACAGCTTACATAATAAAATAATGATAGCATAATAAAAGAGTTATCTGTTTGTGTACATAAATTCTTAATATTGTTTGTTTATGCAAATAATATCATCATGTATAATATTAATATTAATGAAACTATGAGTAGATTGCTGAACATGTGCAAATATAATATCAGAAAAAAGTTCATAAATTAAATCCTTTAAATTTCATAGCTACTTAATAAGTGAGTAAATAAGTGCACAGACAATGTTAATTCAAGCAACTTGCAACTTGCAGCTGACCAATCAGAAAGAACCAAGTAAGTCAGAAAGCAAATTAAGAGCGATTCTCGGACGCCGTGGTGCATCTCATTATGTTTGCCAGACTAAAGCACTGCTACAGTCCTTCATGATGACAAAATACTTTCTGTAAAAGCTCTTAATTAGGTTTGGACACAAGCTTTGTGCTTTGTCCAGCATGAAGGTCTTTATATTTCAATTCTTCAGTTTCCTGCCCTCAAAAGTGCTTGAATGAAAACAGTTCCCAGAGGTAAACACTCCAGTGGCCGTAAAAAGGCTGCCATAGTCATTTCTCCCTCTGGTGACGTTTATTTCAGCGTATTAAGCCATGAGAAACCAGGAGCGGTCATTTTTCAGAAGCAGTCTGAGAAGCTTCGAGAGCCTGTACTGACGCTGCACGCTGAGCTTTTCTTCTTCAAGATGGACACAAATAAACTCCACAACCTCCTAAATGCTAACTGGTTTCTAGAAGGCACATTAAAGGGTCTCTTCGTACAAACACCTTCTTCCTCTCATTTTATTCTGAGAAGCCGAACGAGGGAACATGCTGGACTGGTTTGCACGAGCACAAAAACATGATAAAATGGAGCACTAATTACAGCTAAACACTGATTGTGAATTTAGTTGAGTGTCTTTACTGAGTAAAAGCACAAGATGGGCAGAAAGCAATTAAAAGCGGAGAGAAAAAGTAGGAAAATGCGCACAGACCCACATTAAGCCCATCATGCAAATGGAAAACAGATGATTGGGTTTGAGGACTTAATGGTACTCAAGTAAAACATTTTATTTTAACTGAAATGTTTGGTGGTTGAGGTCAAATATGCCTAATGTTTTATTCTGGGTTTTGGTTCCCCCTTAAAAAACAACTATATGTGACACAAATGTCAGTCAATATGCTTTTTTTGTGATTAACTGCACATTTTACACATATATTAATACTTGCAAAGCAATAATCTACTCACCAATTTAAAAAAAAGACAACGTGGTTATAAAATATAATTTAAGACAAATAGTCCATTAAGATCCCTCAAAAACAATCTTCCCAGCAACAAGACATGCACATTATAACAATATCCTCTAAAAGAGTTGTTTTCATTACAAACATTACCTTGCATTTTTATGAAAGTAGTGCCGGTTACATTGATACACAAACCCAGATTTATGAGAAATTAAAATGAATGAATGCGGTTGTATGAATTAATACGGGTGCGAGTTGCGTTTTTACGAAATGAGAGCAGTCAGGATAAACAGACTGATGCACAAACACAATTGTTGACATCTATGATTTTTAGAAGAAAAATAAACACCTAATTATGATCCACCCCCAACTCCTTAAACTAACCTTTGTCTATAGCATAAGCAGATTAAAATGTACGAATGAGATTGTACAAATTTATACGAATGAATGGTAGCAGTTACATTTTTACGAGACATGAGAGTCTATTAGGCAACACAAGTGACCTGAAAGCCGCAAAGTGATTTCACATAAATTTGTATGATGGGATTTGTCCGGAAATTTGAGATTGTACGAATTTTTAAGAAAAAAGAGCACAGGCTTGCAATGTGATATGAGAGCTGGTTTCAGTCAGGAAGAGGTGACTGATATACAAACTCAATCTCAAGAGAAAATGCAAGTTTTTTAATGTCGCAACTGCGTATAAATTCGCAGTGTTGGGAAAAGATATCGCATTTCAATATTGCGTTTTTCCACAAAACATAGCTAATTGTGCACTTTCGCGTTACTTATTGTTGCCTGGGCGGGGCTTGTGTTTTTTTATTAACAACGACACTTTTTTTTTTAAATTAGGCTTTTTCTCACCAAAAGTCACATGAATAAACCTCAGGCTGGAGAAAGTGTATACTTCCGGTGCAACCCAGGCTCAGTGGAAATATGTGCCTCTACGTACATTTCTGCAACCCCGTAATTATGTACCTAACTGCACATTTTGCTGCAGTTTAAAGTGAAATGTCCAGAGAGTGGTGCTAAAAAACACGTTTAATACGTAACCATGGCACGTCTGTATTAAGTTGGTATAGATACATATTGCAGTGTTTTTATAGAAGTTTTGTGACAGTTCAGAATTCAAATATGCAATGAGTGTCGCTAAAGATTAATGCTCTATCATGTTGGACATATCCCCTACACCAAACCTACCCGAAATTTGCCTTTATTAATAAAAAATGTACCTGTAAATCATACTTTTGTGTGAAAAGGAATGAAAGTTGTGGGCGTTTGTGTTTTTAATAAATCTGTCTGAACATACTTCGCTTGTTATCAAAAAAATTATGTACTCTAGAAGGACTTCTAGAAGGAGCTGTTGTTAGGGATTCTATTTGGATGTCTACCGGAAGTTAAATTAGGGCCACACAAGCTCGGATGCGCGAGTCACAGAAACCGTCTATGATACGTTTTTTTAGTTTAGCAGAAATGTATGAAGTGTATGACAATGTATGAATATTCTCTCAGTATGAGGAGCTGTCATTGAATAAAGTGGAAAACAAAGTAACTTGCTTTAATTGTTTGAAATAGTAACTCAGATATTTTCTTGTATACGTTATATTTAATAGTAATGCAATGCTAGTTACTTGGTAAAATAATCTGATTCCATAACTCACTTTCCTTGTTACCCCCAACATTTGTAATGAAAACATAAGTTACAAATACATGCAAATAACCATCACTTTGCCAAAACACAAAATAGCCTACTTTTTATATAGACCATAAGTGTTAAAACCACAAGAGTGTTGCATATACAGCTTCATAGATGACATGAATATCTAAATGCTGTAACTGACCAATCAGATTGTGATGACATGATACTTAACTGTACTTTATACAGTAATCTTTTGTAAGGGGTCGGGTAGTTCTTATCATGCTGGATAATGACTATATCAGCTGCTTCTTTTTTCCACCCATTTAATCAGTAATGTCTCTAAACATCATGGGTTAAAGTCATTTTTTAAAGTGGTGCTGTCTTGTTAAGAGCCATAAAATAGACCATATTTCATTCATCTAAACCATAAAGCAGCACATTCTTCCTGTCTCTATCTCTCTCTCTCTCCCTGGCGTTTGTCAGATCTAGGTCAGTCAATGCTGAATTCCCTCTGCGAGGCACATTGCACCTCAAAGGGCATCAGCTGAGAAACTCGCGCCGCTCAAGACATAAAAGGACTAAAATCCCTCATAGCATATGGACTTTCTTCTGTCCGACTCTCAAACACAGAGGAGAGGTCTTTTCTGTAATCCTAATGCTGCAGTATGGAGAGAAATCTCATCTGACAGAGAATTAGTCTATCTATCTATTTAAAACAAATATATATATATATATATATATTTTTTTTTTTTTTTTTTTTTTTTTTTCATTTATTTGTTATATTTAAAATATTTGTATATACATATATTTTATTTAAATTTATAATTACATTATTTATTATTATATTATAATTTATGTGCTATTATTTAATTACTATAGCCCCTTTTTCTTTTTCATTTCTTTGGATGCTTTTATAATATAATAAAAATATATTTATTTTATTACATGTTTATTTATTTATTTTCCATTTTATTTTAAATAGCCTCCTGGTACTATTACTATCACTGATCATTTGTAATATTTTGATTTTAGATTATTACTATGTCAAAAAGACTGAAGCCCTCTGGTGCCCAGGAAAGAAAACAAATTAGACAAAAGCAGACGTATTGTGATGTAATGAGTGATGATGCTCATATAAATGAGGTAAATGTTTGTGAACAAATGTGTCACATGATAGCATTTAATAATATATTCACGCTATACTATTTGTATAATCTTAAAACTATTGTATAATAGTCGTAGTATTGAAGGTGAAACCCATGTTGTGTAAAAGTCACTTTAAAGATTTTGTTTAATTCACGCTGATATGGTAAAAAAAAAAAAAAAAAAAGAGCTACAGTAAAGCAGAACATTGCTGCCATCTACTGGAAATCAAATATTTTCCAAATGTTTATTTTGAAGATTAAACAGTAGACTACTGTATGCTAAAGAAGTGTTCAAATAAATACATTTATGTGCAAGAATACCATATTTGCTGTTTATGTTTAATTTATAATGTGACATTTAGGCAGCACCTATATTTTCATAGTTTTACTGGAAGCAATTTAAAATAAGGTTAACGTTCAATAACCATAACAATACAAATGGATTATTCATAGTTCAAGTTTGTTAATACATTCACTGATGTAATGTTAATGTCAGGCAGCAAACTGGCCAGTGCCAGTCAATTTTGCACACATTTGCTGTTCAAAAACCCTGTAACTGCATTTGTGGTCAACACAAATAGACTGAGTGATCTTCGTCACCCAAGTAAAATATGTTTATTCTTTAATTTTTGATTGCTGAAACTCCTACTACCCCCAGTTTCACAGACAAGGCTTAAGCTAGTCCCAGACTAAATGGCATGTTTGAGCTGTCTCAGATGAAAATATCTTGCTCTGGCATATCTTAAAACATGTCAGTGTCATTGTTCTGTGTTAAGATGCACATCTGGAATATTTTCTTATAAGGCATTTTTGTAAAAGTTGCTTAAATATCTTAATTTAACTAATGCCTACACTGTAAATTGCTGTAGTTATGCAGCTGTTCAAAGTTAACTGAACATTAAACATTAACAAGTCTTTATCTTTACAAAATAAAACTAAAATAAAAGCCTCCTGCAAAGCATTCTGGGAACCAAAATCTGAAGGTTGATCAAGGTTTCTGGTTCCTTGAATGCTTTGCAGTAGGTTGTTATTTAAAGTTTTATTTTGTAAAGATACAGACTTGTTAATGTTTAATGTTCAATTAACTTTGAACAAACTGTTGCCAGTAAATAACATTGATTTAAATATACTGTAAGTTACTGGCAAACAGCTGCCAGTAATACTGTCATTTCTACAGGATTTTTTTTACAGTGTAGTCCTGGCTTAAGATAAGCCCCGTTTGTGAAACCGGGCCTTCATTTATTAATATTTAATCATATAACATGATTGCATTGTGGTTAATTAATGTTTTCACATTGTTAAAACCTTTCAAAAACACTCAGCAGTGTGATTTTGTTACTGGTTGATAGGCAGTGGGTTTAATCGGTAACATACTGTATTTAGAAATGTAATGTTATTTCCAGTAAGAGTGCACAGCCAATGCCAGTTGGCTGTGCCAGTTGAATTTGAAGCCAGTAAGTTTTACTTTCAAGCCAAATAACATTTATTGCTTTGATTTACTAGCTGTAATAGGTTCAAAATCACACATGAATTTCACATTTAAAAAAAAGTTATATACAGTAAAAGAGGTTTTAATAATTCTGTTGCAATGAGTCATTTGAAAGCTTTCGAGCTTATTGTAATCAGTCTCATCAGACTCATCTGTAATGAGTCTCATTTGTTGTTTTCTAATGCAGAGCTCCACCCTAATGTGTCTATTTTGCCTCCTTCCTTGATCTACATCTCTCTTGCATTATTCCTTTAACTCATGCTTCAGTTTCTATCTTCATATCAATGTGGACATGAGTTTTCCAGATATAATGCTACTCCGTCAGAATTTTCTCATCATTCTTGTGTTCTTTGGGATGGTACTGAGTGGGTAAGTAAATTGATGTTATAATAATGATGCAGTATTATTTTTCAGATGTTAATAACATGGCTGCTGCTTAACATGTGACCAAGAGGAGAACATGAAGCATTTAGCATAGCACTGCCACTTAACCTTGAGAATCATATTATACATTTCTGAAACTGCATTTTATGACCCTTTTAAAAAATATTGGTTCACATTAGTGGGTCAGGTTGTAGTTATAATTGCTGAATAACAGGTTTGAGACAGGAAAGCAAAATCCCTACAGTATAAAGCAATTCATTACTCTGCATTTTTCTGTGACACGCATATGATATAAAACTCTGAGAAGAAGATGCTTAAACAGTTAGACCTTTACAAAGATGTCTTTCTTTACAGGCTAATTTACCTGAACAATAATCAGTGCAGGTAAGTCTACTAGTTCTAAAAATACGAAAATTTCCCCTTCAGGGAACTCGAGTTATTTCCCAAAGCGTTTCGAACCCAGCTCAAGCTCCCTCAAGTGGAACCATGGTTACCTATGTAACCTGGAGATGTTCACTTGATTTGAAAAGTTTTTCATAAATTTCATAATTTCATACTGTTTTAAGGCGAAATCAGCAGACAGCAGAACAACATCACATCATCAGGTGAGCAATGTTGTGCATACACATACTGTACATCACTCTTCAACACAAAAAAGCAAATGCACACATTATGTACAGAATCGAATTCAAATTTCTAAGAGTTTGTCTCTGCTATTATCAGGCCAAACTGGAAGCAAAAGACCTTTGGATAAGCACTACTACAAAATATTCTTGGTTCATGGTTGTTTTTGTGGTTCTGATCAGATGACTAGTGAGAGTTAATGGATGATGTCTTGAGTTCATAGATGAAAATATAAAATAAAAAAACTAGGAAGCCTGTTTTAAATGTGTGTCAACTCCATGATCAAATATAATGCCTTATTTATTTTTATTACAGGTTGTTGTACAACCAGCCGAGTGCATTGGTAAGGTGGGTATTATGTTTTCAACCTGTTATTATAGCGCATTTCCACTCATGAGGGTAATCATTACAGCATTGTATGTGTGTTTTTAATGAAGTCGGACGGATGTTGCTTCCGTGTCACCATGGTCAGCTCCAATAATTTGGGAGGGAACTTTTGACTCAACACTGATCGACTCTATCTACAAACAACACAATCTCACCATAGCAACCACTGTATTCGCTTTGGGAAAGTAAGTCTTCTGATACTCCTCATCTTGTATTAATGATTCTCATTTGCTTCCCCTCTTGTGTTTTTCTTGATGGAAATAGAAATTATTAAAGGGATCATATGATGAGATTTCATGTTTTACTTTCTCTTTGGAGTATTGAGCATAGATGAGATCCCTAAAGTCTCAAACCCAAAGACATATTCTATATAAAAGGTAAGAGTCAACCATGCCCTCCTAAAACACCTAATTTAAACATGCCCCTATGTGTTTACGTCACTGTGTGGGTTTATTTTCATAACACCGCCCAAATGTTAGGTGTTGCTGCCAGTGCCATGTTCTGGAGATGCTGTGTTTCGTTGTGAAAGTGAAACTACTTTGTTTGTGCTTCCGAAGGAAAGTGGTTAAGTATTCACAACACTGTTCTAGAACAGTTCAACACAAATATTAGGGTGTGTTCAGCACATTTACGGAGGACTGATTCCTGAACCAAATAGAGTAGCCTGCCAGCTGTGCACAAAGGCTATAAAGTGAGGCAAATCAACTTTGCAAGAACAGTTTGCTCTTCTGATTCGTAAGTACATTCTACTACTTAAAGAGTAAGGCTTGTCATTTCTCTTGTCACAAATGCAGACATGGTGTTATGTTTACAAGGTGCGATGCAATGCATAAAAAAAGTCATTATAATCATTCATTATAGCCACTGGATGCTACAAATGCCTTGTATGTAATGAGATATAGTTTTTGTGTTACCGTGTCAGGACACAGCATCACTTTATTGTAATTTACATCACACATAGCTGGGCAATCAGAGCATACCTCGCTTCTCAGAATGATGAGCTTTGTACAAATCGTCCTGTTTCAGGAGACGGGGCTTCGAGGAAAAACCGTAACGTACAGTATATATACATATATATACTATATATACAGTAATATATATGGACAACAATGTGTTTTTTGAACGTTAAACCACATAAACACATTGCATTACACCAAATAATGTTCTTTTTAGCAACATCATATGACCCCTTTAAAGGATAAACAAACCATAATATTTATCCCTGTATTTGTTTTCTCTGCTTGTTAGATACACACGTTTTGTCAAAGATTTTCTGGAGTCAGCAGAGCAGCATTACTTTGTTGGATTTCGAGTGCATTACTACTTGTTCACAGATCAACCAGAATCAGTGCCTGAAGTGAAGATAGGCGAAAACCGTAGTTTGACGTTTCTAAAGGTTGACAGTTTGAGCAGATGGCAGGACATCAGTATGGGCAGGATGGAAAAACTGGAAAAGCTAATAGAGAATGAACTGGCCAGTGAGGCCGACTATATTTTCTGCCTTGACATAGACACAAAGTTCTATGGGCGTTGGGGTGCGGAGTCTCTTGGTCGCCTGGTAGGCACGATACATCCTTGGCTCTATGATTCTCCAAGGGATCGATTCACATATGAGAGGAGGCCAGAGTCTCAAGCATACATTCCAGCTGGGGAAGGTGATTATTACTACGCTGGTGCTGTATTTGGTGGCTCACTGGAGGATGTACATCATCTCACCAAAACCTGCCGGGAGAAGCTGAGTATTGATGCTGCAAACTCCATTGAGGCGGTATGGCAAGAGGAGTCGCACTTGAACAAGTATTTTCTTTTGCACAAACCTAGTAAACTGCTCTCTCCTGAATATATGTGGCGGGACATCAATGAAAGCGCAGCCCCAATAAAAATAATTCGCTTCACTAATGTACCGAAGAACTATGCTGAAGTTCGTCCAAACCCGTAGCAAATGTTGGCAGTATTCAGCTTTACTGACAAGGTGTGTTCTCCCAGGCCTATCATAAGACAATGGGAATCTTTTAACAGGTAATAACGGCAACGGGGATGTCAAGCCACCAAGAAATGGATAATGTATATAGATGTTTATTAGCACAATGTGGCAGTGAATTCATTTTCAATAAACACGCACAATATGAACTTATCAAACTTTTTGGAGTGCTCCTTATTATATAACCCAAATTGTGTGTATGTAAGCATACGTTTATAAATTAACGCTTTGAAACAATCTGTATTAAATCGCTACATGAATTAAGATGGCTTGATTTGATTAAACATACCAGCAATACATGTTGTAGCAATAATCTTTCTTCATGGGTAAATAATTGACTCGTGTCTTTGTTCAAGTTTCTGTTTATTGGATGTTCTTGTACGTAACAGAAGTAAAATAAACTCCGGGGGGAAAAAAACTGTTGCTTCCGTTGCTTTTTTTCCTTTTTACAAAAGAAATTGTGAAGTTATTGTCTATATATGTAATGAAGGGGACGTGAAGCGTTCGAGTTCATGTGCAAACAAGCTTATTTAGGACAAAATCAAAACGCTGGCAAACAGAATCAGTGGAGGGATATCCAGAGGCAGAAACGTATACAAAGCAATGATCAATACCGTGAAGAGACAACCACTGG
>JAUYWG010000066.1:3537548-3557820 GCA_034779775.1 Enteromius afrohamiltoni | reverse complement strand
ATTGAACCAAACTAGCAACAGCTGTGAGGAGAGGTGCATGCTGGGGAATGGAGTCCAGGAATGAAAACATACACAAACAAAACACAGAGCACATAGAAAGCTGGAGTGCAAACCACAGTCTTTAGCTGGCAGCTCCAGCTGGGTGTGACAATATAATGAGCGTCAATGTTGATCAAATTAGAGCTCGATTACCATCGCCTTTCTTTACAGTAGACAACAACATTTACTTTTCTGTTTCATTGAAGAAAATCATAAAGGTTAGTAATAGTGATGGCAGAATTAACATTTTTGGGTGAAAACATATATCTATATAACATATATTTATATATCTACCTTAAAACATTCAACATCTACACTGTAAAAAGATTTCCGCAATAAAATTTACCGCAGCTGTGGTTGTCAGAATAAAACACATTACATTCTATGCTAAATTTACAGTAAATACCGTAATTTCTCATAATAAGCCGCAATAACTAATATAATGTTAATATACCAACCTATTAAAGTAGTGAAATCTATTTTGTACCTTTGAAACACACTAATAACTACCAAATGCAGGTGATGATGAGCAAGTCACATGATGAACCAAGGCCCATCACAAGTAGCTTTTTAAATAGTAACATATATAGAGGGTGCTCACCGTCATTCATACACTAAACACCATCATGGTAAGAATTATTAAACTGAAATGTGCAATAAATATTCATTTAACAACATTACATGTAACATACAACGCTAATAAACATAACTGATACAAAAAACTAAAAAGAAACATAGTTCAACAAAATTCAAACAAAATTTGAAACGCAATGCAGGGAATTTGTGTAATGTCAGTTTATGGTGTTTCCCTGTAGATTTAACAGGAATTTACTGTTAACCATTTAACAGGTTTTTACAGTAGCATTTTTTTACTGTTAAAATCAGGGTCATTTTTTACAGTGTAGGGTTTTTTGACGCTTTTTTATAATATTTAAAGGCTATACATGTACATTCTAATTATTACAATTGTAAATTATTATAACAATACACTAACTAAACTATCACCGGCATCTTTGATAATTTTGTAACGTGCGCTTTTTGAACGCAAGCACGTGGGGGCGGAGTCAGGCGACTGTTCCCATGGTACTTCGCGCGCAGGTGTCATGGCGGCTCTCTAGGCAGGGTCGAAGCGGGTGTTTATTATTGTTAACAAAGCGTCTTGATTTTTTTATCGCATGTATGTAGCAAATCTTAAGGACTACCTGACGCTACCGCGAACGCGCTAAAACCTCTTTAGGACGCGTCGAAGCCTTCCAGAGGCAGTATATTTAGTCAAAAGCTAAGCTACGCTAGCAGTTGTGCATGAAGTGAGTTTAGAAACTCGTAATTCAGCTCACACACTCGCCTAGAAACTCAAAGCAGCTCGTTTCCTTTACAATATAAAACATTTGATACAGAGATTATGAGCACACAGGTAAGTTCAGATCTAATATTAACAAAATCTGTCATACTGTTTATATGGTAATCAGAATAATTATATAAATAATGATTATAAATATGTTCATTATTCTGTTTTTAGTACAGTATACTATTCAAGCAGGAGCATGGTGAGTTCACACACACAGTAGTATAGTATTATTTTAATCCTGTCAGGAGCACTGTGTTCTGATTAATAGCCCCAAATTTTGTGAGCTGTCTATCTAGGCAGCATATTTGGGGACGGCCAATAAATCCTGCATGTGTTCCTGCAGCTCATGAAGATGCCATCTGGACCGCAGCTTGGGGTCGCAGTGAGAAGGACGGGTCAGAAACCATTGTGACCGGCTCTTTAGACGACCTGGTCAAAGTGTGGAAATGGTAATCCAATAAATGAAGTGCAGTACAATCCTTGATTTTAAAAAAGTGTGTCTGAAAGTATGTTTTCATGTCTCTCAGGTCAGATGAGAAGCTGGAGCTGCAGTGGACACTGGAGGGTCACCAGCTGGGTATAGTGTCTGTGGACATCAGTCAGAACGGAGCCATCGCCGCCTCCAGCTCTCTAGACGCTCACATCCGGCTCTGGGATCTGGAGACCGGCAAACAGATCAAGTCCATGGACGCAGGCCCTGGTGAGCTGCTCATTTGTTTTTAAACGTGTGAGTGTAAATAACATAAACTCTGGTGTCTAAATATACTAAAATAACACTCTTTCTATACCGTCTGCAGTTGATGCCTGGACAGTCGCCTTTTCTCCTGACTCCAAATACATCGCCACCGGCAGCCATCTAGGGAAGGTCAACATCTTCGGCGTGGAAAGTGGGAAAAAGGAGCACTCGCTGGACACCAGAGGAAAATTCATTCTGAGTATCGCCTACGTGAGTGTCTTGGCCAACATTAATCTCATCTAAAGCTAGTGTCACATGATCCTTCAGAAACCATAGCGTATACTGATTTGCTGTTAAATGAACATTTCCGATTATTATCAATAGTTGTGCAGCTTAATATTTAGAAAAAACTACTTTTCTAACAGTATCATTTGTTATAATCAATTGAATTTATCTTCGCCCAATAAATATGATTCCTTTCTTATAAACTGCAAACCTCTAAACTGTAGTGTATATCACATTTTCATTTAGAAAAATTCATTATTGTATTCATGCCTTTAGAATTTGTTCTTGATCTTCGTGTACTAAATGTCATTTCCTGTTTTGCTGCTATGCTAAATTTAAGGTTTAGTAATAAACTAATCCAACAAATTAAAGGGAAAAAATGTAAAAGCCTCATTTAAACCTAAACGTTTTTGTCATCAAGAAACAGCTTTATGAGTGGAATTGCTAATCCAGCAATCAAACCACATATGAAATATTGAAAAATATGTATTAGTTAGAAATTGCGGCTAGCATGCGAATGTAACGGTGAGCTTCAGTGTTTCAAAAAGGAACTGATTTCGCAGTTTAAATTTTATTCACATTACACATTAGAATGAGTATTTGAGAAAACACAGATTTTCCATAAAATATGAAGTTTTCCAGGCCCTAATAATTGTCTTTCTCTCTCTCTCTCTAGAGTCCAGATGGAAAGTACTTGGCCAGCGGTGCTATAGACGGGATCATTAATATCTTCGATATTGCGACTGGGAAACTCCTGCACACGCTGGAAGGTGAAAAAGGCCTCCCACATGACTCAAGCCGTCTTTAGTTTCCTCTATTAAAACGCTCTGTAGACGTTAGTCTGCTAGATGCATTGAGGGTCATTATGGGTTACGTGAATGCGCTGGAAAAACCTGTTTGCGTCTCTGGACTTCCCTCAAGAGTCGTAAACCTCGGCTCCTGTCACCAAGCGACTCTAGCTTTCCTCTTTGTCTTCCTGCATCCCTCCATCGCTCACTCATCCCTTTCATTTGCTCCAGCAAGTACAGCTGGAAATAATGTCGAATGTTAGATAGTTCCGTTTTTTTATTGTAGAACTTTGGCGTTCAGAAGTTTGGTTTTATGATTTTCTTCAAATTGTTTTCTTTATTAAATCGTTTAAAATATTATTACACTTTATTACAAGAATTTTTTTTTTAAAAATTCAGGATTCTTTGATGAATAAAAAGATCAAAATAACAGCAATTATTTAAAATATACGAATAGGAAGACTTTAAAAATATTTTTGAAAAACAAAAATTGATTAATAATCAGAAATGTTCATTGAATGGCAAATCAACATATTAGAATGATTTCTGAAGGATCACGTGACACAGAAAATAGGAATAAATGGCAAAAATAAGTGCTGCCATGAAAACATAATTATAATTCCAAACGTTTGACCAGTTATGTATATTGTACTGCTTAATGCTACACTATTTGCATCCAAATTGTGGGATTAATGAAATGTTTTTTTTCTTTCAGGGCATGCTATGCCTATCAGGTCTCTGACTTTCTCTCCGGACTCTCAGCTGCTGGTAACCGCATCAGACGACGGCTACATCAAGATTTATGATGTGTAAGTTACAAATCTGTGTGCATCTTTGGCCTCCTAACACACACACGAATCTCACGTCTGGTGGTTTGTGTGTCTCACACAGGCAGCACGCTAACCTGGCCGGCACTCTCAGTGGTCACGGATCCTGGGTGCTGAACGTGGCCTTTTCTCCGGATGACACACACTTTGTGTCCAGGCAAGAGCTGACGCATTTCAAATGCACGGGATTTGAAAATGTAGTTTGTGTTCTTAACTGTTGCTTGCTTCTTTTACAGTTCATCTGATAAGAGTGTAAAAGTATGGGACACGAGCAGCAGATCGTGTGTGAACACATTCTTCGATCATCAGGACCAGGTGAGAGATGCATCACAGTTTCCACTAAAAGTATAGTTCACCCTAAAATGTCAATTCTGTCTCTTCAAGAAGCACAACTGTTAAAATATAACACTAAACACTGGAGAAATGTATATTATATAATATAACATTTCTTAGGGCATGCTTGTGTTCAAATGTGTGTGTATTTGCAGGTTTGGAGTGTGAAGTACAACCCCACAGGCTCTAAAATAGTGTCTGCGGGTGACGACAGAGCCATCCACATTTACGACTGTCCCATGTGAATCAGCTCCCGAGTCACAGCCTCTCAAGACCACAGCATACATGCAAATCATTTTTTTTATTATTTCATTACCAACTTGAACATCTGTATATGATAATAAAATTATTTTTGAGTTGTTGCTGTTTGTCAGGATTTACATATTCATTTTGAGCAATGATGCTGCATGACATATTTTGTTGGATACGTATTTTATTATATATATATATATATATATATAATTATAATTAATATTAGTAATGAATTTTATATATATAATTTACATATAATTAATTATATATATATAATTAAAATTAGTAATGAATTTTATATGTATAATTTACATATATTATATATATATATATTTCTTTTTCTTTTTAATTATATATAAAATAAAAAATATATAATTAAAAAAAAAAAATATATATATATATATATATATAATTAAAAAAAATATATATATATAAATATAAAATATATATATAAAATTAAAATATATATACATATATTTTTTTTAATTAAAGAGTTTAATTACTTAGAATCAGAGTGTTAGGTTCCCTGATATTTCCAGCTTTTTCACACCATCTGACATTAAATGTTACTGTGCCAATTCAGAATCCTGAGTTATGGTCTGTATTATAGCAAACGTGTGAAAATGAAAACAAAGATCCAAAGAAGAACTTATTTAAATGTTGAGCAGCACTAGCAAAAAACAAAACTGTTTCAATCTCATGTGGCTCCTTTAATTCACTCCAGTGTGACTCACAGATACAGTTAGAAACAATATCTTAGACAAAAACAACTACAGCAGTTATTTTTAAAACATGAGGCACATTTATAAAATCTGAAACTAAAAACTTTGGCCCCGAAACACTTTTTGCTGACAGTTAAAGACAAACAAGGCTTTTCATATACCGTTAACCCTGGGAAAAGCAGTTTTTAAATCAACGGATAAAGATGATCTCTATAATTTCAACATAACTACACTTGAAGGGCCCGTTTAAATAAAAACCTGAGCTTAATATACAAGTAGTAGATGTGTATTTACTATAAACATTTTTGTACGTATTCCAGGTTTGAACTGCAAAACAAGTCATCCTATTACTTTTAATATGCACTTATATTTTCAGATTTTCAAGTCCAGGGAAATGCTAGTTACTGGTATAGTCAATTATTGCCTCATTAAATATTCATGAGCACGGTGACTGAGGTTTAGTCATAAAACTCTTACACAATATTTACAATATTTAGTGTTTCAGAGGACTGCGAGCACTTATCCAAACAGTATTAGCTAGGGTTAAAAACAACTCATTCTTCCAAGCACGTAACAGATGTCACTTCCTGTCAGATGAAGTGTAGAGCACTGCATGAGATTCAAAATGAAGTGTCAAAGCCACCATTTCAAAATGATTTTCACTTCAAAACGTCTGATAGACAAACATATTCCAGGCGGAAAGCACAAATACAGAGTTGAAAATACTGGGCCGTACATTTCCAGCTTACAAAATATACAAAATCCACAAAAAAAATGGAGAGTGGAAATATAATTCACATTTCAGGGCCAACTATTGCCTGGTCCTCTTAAAATGTAAATCTAATAAAAGGCATCTGTTTAAAAGGCCGAGGTATGTGCGTTTTCACCAGTGTCTGCTCTCCACCAGTTCAGGCCGCAGACTGAGTCTCTTAAGAGTCTCGTACCCGATGACGATCATCACCGAGGTAGGCATGGAGGAAATGATGCGTGCAGACAGACCCTTAGTGAGACCCCACACGCCCTCTTCAGCCAAGAGCTGCTTAAACGTCTCAATCACAGATGATCGACCCTCGACCTGCAAGCACACACAAAGTTTCAATCTATAGTAACGCCATTAATCATTTTAATGAGCCTCGCCAACACAAGAACCGTTTCTCAAGTACAGCAAAAACATCTCATTCAGAAATGATCATGAGCACATCATCTTAAAGTTAACCTCTTCAGTAAATAAAGGTTGAGCAAATTATAACAGGTTATTTACATATAGAAGTCTTAAAGGGGTCATACAAAAGCAATTTTCCACAAGCTAATTGATTCTTTAGGGTTTTAATGGAAAGTTTGTAATATAGTTTGTTTTTAAATTTCTCAAATATAGTGTAAAAAAAGCTAATTTTCCCCTGTCATAAACACTCTGTTCTGTGTATTTCATACATTAACACATTTCAGTGGATCAAGGGGCGCGCTTCCCTTCAGAACCAAATGTAATGTTAATCCTCTGCGTCTTCAGTCACTCAGATGTCGGGAGTAAATCACTACTGCTCTGTTCATTAATACATTCAACAACAAAACACCTCAATCTCTTAGGAGTCTTGCTTGTCTGCGTCTCGGTCTGATGACGGCTCACTCAGGGCGGGGCTGAGGTAAGACACAAGTTCAGTCTGTGTGACACGCTGCTGTCAATCATCTATTGTGGGAGTGGCCTCTGTCAGTGTAACGCCACAGCGACATGCATTTGAGAATGGCTTGATTTCAGAAAGGGCAACTTATTCTTCTTTTAATTTAATAAAACTACTGGTGGATCTTTATCAATGTAAGGTGGTTGTGTACACACACTCCCAACACACACTTCAGTCCAAACAGCTTGAACAAGTGCATGTACCGCCGTATGACCCCTTTAAGCACTCTGTTAAAATTAATAAAAATAAATGTTGCACACATGTCTAATACATATCTTTTATTTTGCATCATTGATATACTGCCACAGTATAGCTTTATATATAATTGTAGTACTTCAAGTTAAACTAAATATAATTAGAAAAAAATTATAGTAAAAGAAAATACTAATTGAGAAATCTTGAGAAAAGTATTAGAATGATTTCTAAATGATCATGTGACACTGAAGAAAATCAATAACTTTATCATATTTAAAAACAAAATGTTACAATTTGAACAACATTTCACAATATAACTGTTTTTACTGTACTTTTGAACAAATACAGCAGTATTGAAGAGCATAAGTTACTTAACGAAACAAAATATCATACTGCCTTAATCTTTTGAACAACATGAATTCCAGCAGGTTACCTGTACTCGGGCTCGGACCACATCCATGGGGTTGGTGAGGGTGGAGGCTGTCGCTGCAGCCATCGGTCCGGCCACGGCCTGCAGGAGGAGATGAGGACAGTCGGCTGGAGCCAGTCTGGAGAGCTGCTCTGGAAACACACACAGAGTACTTTACCATCACTGTACAAGCACAATGAAACTCTGGTGACGCTGCCTTCTTGACACAAACATAATCAGCGTCGTTTATGTTTAGGGTAAAGTATGCACATGTGTTGTGATACTCTCCCTAAAGTGGCGGAAGAAAAATTCAGTTCACTAAAACATACTGGAGGACCGAAATCACTGGTCGAAACCGTAATGTTTAATTAGCGCTTGGTCTTGTTAGAGTTTTATTACTGTCAAAATGAAACAAAGCACGCTTATGACTGTTTTTTGTGGTCTATGGTCATATATTTTCTTTACCTGCATAAAAGTGATAAAAGGGCCACCAGACGGCGCTGTTGGGTATGTAGGTGAGGAGCGATGCCACATATCCACGATAAAAACCCCGGAATCCATCTGCGTGAACAATCTGTACCACAATGTCTCTGGTCTGGCCAAATGTCACTTTGTGTTTAGTCGTGGCCATGACCATCTTAGGCTTGAGTTTAAAGCGTGTGAGCTGGCACCCCTGCCCTTGCACCATCAGCTGCTGGGACACCACGTCGATGGGCACCGTGATGCTCTGGGCCACTAGCGAGGCTGCGCCGCCCGCCACCAGAGATTTGACCGTGTTATCGGACGAGTAACAGGACACGTATTTCCTCACCAGCTCGTAGGTAGTGATGTAGGCCTGGCCTGAGATCAGTGTGAACGTGTTGACCATGAACCCTCGGTAAAGGCCACGTGCGCCCTCAGCCTTCAGGATCTTCCAGAAGGCGTCGAAGGTGCCGTTGTAGAGCGACTTCCCCTTCTGGACCTGCAGTCTGGTGCGGATCAGGGTGAACGGGTAGACGGTGGCCCGCGTGGTCATGGTCATGAAGACGCCCAGAGAGTAGAACTTCCTCTTGTCCAGATCCTCCCATTCAATGATCTGAATGTTGCGCTTTTGTTGCATCACTGCAGTCGATGACCTCACACACAAAATCACGCGCGCGCACACTTGCTCCGCTCGACCTGAAACGACAAAATCACAACATTTCGAATAAGACTGCAGATCTGACAGCAGAAAGTTTAAAGGTCACGTGACAAAGGTCAGGGTTATGCTATAATCAATAGATGATTTCTTGACATGTGTAAACAAAAGAAAGCAGGCACTGAACTTCTGAAATCTTTGAAATATGCAGCTTTTTTTTTTTATTCAAATCTTTATTTTGTTTATTTATGCTATAGGAATGAACCTTTTAAATGAATTTTATGTATAGATTGTTTTACACTTTTTTTTTTTTTTTTACACTTTTAAGATTTTCAATCTTAAAAATTAAACTGTAAAATTTATGGGATAAAAATATATTTATTTTTAATAATTATATTATTTAACAATATAAACGTATTCATTTTTGTTACAGTGAAGATGAACAAGTTTACCTTGAGCACAAAGCTAAATAGCTCTTAAACTTAAAAAAAAAGTAAAATAAAACTACATCCATCATACAAATATAATATTTTTTTTTTAATAAAAAAATAATAATAATGTATTATAAATGTCAAAATAATAATAATAATAATGAAAATATTTGTTTTTAAATGATATCCTGTTCTAAAGTAAACTCTCTATAATCATATTTTGAATTAATTAACCAGAATAATAAGTTTAGAAAAATTGCAGTAGATTTAAAAATTAAAACACAGGATATTTCTAAAATCTTAGAATCACCTAAAATCAACAGAATCAGACTTATAAGTATTATTTATAAAAATTCTATATTTTGTAAAGGTTCTCTGTAGTTCTTCTGAATTAAAAATGAATGAAGAGAAAATGATATTCATAGCATCATATTTAGAATTAACCAGAAGAATAGGGCTTGGCATTAAAAAAAAAACAACAACATTATATTACTAAAAAAAGAATGCAATCCTCTCATATTAATCTGTACATTACTGAAATAATTAAAAATAAATATTTACTTCTATATTCTGTTGTGCCAAATATGAGGCTATTATTATTATTATTATTATTAAAAAGAGTTTACAACAAGTAATAATTTAATAAAAGTAATAATTTAATCTTTCTGTATTTTTGTTATTCTGTTATCTTTACAGATTTTTAAATGGACCACACTACCTTGATGCAGCTTGCTTTACATGCATGACCATAAAAAGTCAAAGACAGCTTTCAGTCTGCTAACAGACAGACTTTCTTCTGTCCTCCATCACTTCTATGGCTCTGTTTATCAGTGTCACTGTGTCCTTTTGATGGTGAAGCTGCACATGCGCGTTACACAAGACAATATACACCAGACAACCCCCCTGCAACAAAAAACAGCTAATGTTGTGTCCCTCCCCTCGCCCATCAGAAGTACAGGACACTTCATTTGACCTCAGACACGCGTTAACTCACCCGGTTAGCTCGCCATATTCGCTGTTTCTCCATCCAGCGGCCTTAACCGGAGCTGCGCAGTCCTGTCATGAGAGAAATCCGCGATTATGCCTCTAAAAACCACATTTCTTCTGATCGATTCGAGGCCTGCAGCTCCTGATAGAAAGTCATGCCTATCGAGCCGAGCGCTCCTACACACTTCCGGCGCGTGCTCGGACGTCATTGACCGCTTCTGCCTGTTGATTGGTCAGTGACGCAGGAGGAGGTGTATGATGATTGGACGCTGATGTGTGACATACAAGTTATTATTTATTTTTATAACTTTTAGATCTGAACATGAGCAAAGGCAAGAAAAATGTTGCATACTTTTATATATTTGCTCTACCCTTCAAAAATTAGGGGTCAGTGAGATATTTAATGTTTCTTCTGCTCATCGAGGCTGCGTTTATTAGATTAAAAATCCAGAAAAAAACTGTAATATTGTGAAATATTATTTCAATTTAAAATAACATCATTACTCCAGTCTTCAGTGTCACGTGATCCTTTCAGAAATCATTGTAATATGCTGATGTTTTATTATCAGTGTTGGAAACAGTTGAGCTGCTTTATAGTTTAGGATTCTTTGATCATGAAAATATTAAAAAGAGCAGTATTTATTTAAAATGGATAATAATGTTCAGAACTACTGTTACAGTAGTTTACTGTTTCACTACTGTTTCAAAACTTTTTATTCTTTCTTAATAATTAAGAAATTAATACTTTTATTAACCCAGGATCTATTAAATGAACACAGCATAGATTTACATTTTAGAAACGTTTTATATTTGGTAAAACATGATGTAGTTTTTTTACTTGTTATTCATCAAAGAATCCTGATGGGAAAAAAAAAATCACAGGATCCAAAAAATATATTTGTCTGCACAACTGTTTCCAGCATTGATAATTCTATTCATAAATCAGCATATTACAATGATTTCTGAAAGGATCATGTGAAACTGAAGACTGGAGTAATGATGCTTTGTATCACAGGAATAAATTACATTTTAAAATATATTCACACAGAAAACACTTATTTTAAATTGAAATAATATTTCACAATATTACATTTTTTTCTGTATTTTTAATCTAATAAACGCAGCCTTTATGAGCAGAAGAAACATCTTTAAAACCATTAAATACCTTACTGACCCCAAACTGTTCAACGGTAGTGTATATATAATATATAAATCATCATATTAGAATTTTTTTATTGTATATTGTATATGTAGTATTAACAGTATAACTGTTATAACTGTAAAAATGTTACACGTAAAATGTAATATAACACCATTATATAATTTTATGTTAAATATCATATTTCTTATATTATATAATAATATGTAATGATAATATATTATTATGTATAAAAAATACAATAATATAAATTTTACAAATAAAAAAGAGTTGCAGCATAATCAGCAAAACACATGAGGAAAATGGGATCAAATTGCGATCTAATCTAAACACAAATGCAAAAGAGTGCTTCAAATTATTGCATTTCTGTGAACTTATTTTTATATGCATATAAACATGAGCAACAAACACAAATTTGCTGCATTTAACAATATGAACAACACAAAAGAATTCAGACAAATGTAGATGAAATCGTACATACAAAACACCAAAACAATATTGCTTGGAATCATTTCTGAAATGAAAAAGACTAAATGGTTTGTATTTGTAAGTAGTGTTGTCAGAGGACTAATCATGATTAATCACATCAAAATAATATCTTTATATATTTGTATGCACTGTGTATATTTATAAATTAAATACATGCACGTATATATTTAATGAAAATATGTTATGTCTATATATTAAATATATTTAGATATAATATAAAATATAAAAGAAATAAATATATAAATTCATTTACATGTAAATGCATTCAAAATATATCATGTACGTGAGTGTGTTTTAATATAAACATAAATAAACACAGCTTAAACACATATATTATGTAAATAAAGACTTTTATTTTGGATGTGATTAATCATGATTAATCATTTGACAGCACTAATTTATAGTGATGTATGTTTACACACACACGCACGCATTTATATATAACTTTAAAAAAATCTCTACATCCACGTTCATATCCATTACATGGAGATTTGTTGATAAAGTGATGAAAAGTAGTGTCGGAGACCGGCCGCTGTTTGTTGATTGAACAACGCTGTGAGAGATCCTGTACTCTGATTGGACAGTCCCCCAGGGAGGTACTGGCTGCTGATTGGCTAGCTGTCGTGGCTCGAGCGAGCGGAGTCGTGTTAATATTAGGAGTCATCATGGCGCTCGGTTCACCTCAGCACGGTAAGGGCTGTTTTTACTAACAAAAATAACAATAATTACTAATTTACGCTCTGATTGAGATATACGTAACCGGTTATATGCGTAGTCGCACTAGAGTTTTAAAACAGCCCTTAAATGTTCACGTTTGGAAGGATGAAGGAGGCGGTTTTGTCGTTAGCAGAGCGGCTAGCGGCGAGAGAGCCGCTGACATCCAGATCGCGTGCTTAACGTACATGCAGCTCACGCGATCACTAACCGACGCGTATCTAAACCTAGTGAAATGCCAGCAGCTGTTTTATACGTACGAGATACCAAAAATGTTCTCTATTTAGGCATCTCCGTAAGCGTTGAGATAAGTTACAGTCTATTATGCGCAATGCTCGATTATTATGCATTGTTTACGTAACGTTAGCAAGGTGCTGCCATGATTTCCGTCGTGTTTACTTTGCTGTAATATGTAAATACTGCACTTTAGTATGTAGATATGGTAATGACATTATTTTACGTGCAAGTATTTGATTTGAAGTAGTACTGCTGTCGTTTATTGTCACTGTATTATAGTAAGAGCAAAGCATAGCCTTTCTCTGTATTTATTTCACGATTGTACAACAAATAATACATCAACGTTATATAATAAATAATAAACTTCTTTATTTTAATAAGAGGTTGCTGTTGTGAAATTGCATGTGATAATTGAGTAACATGTATACATTGTGGGAAAACATTGAGAGGGAATTATCCTCAAAGGTCTACGATGCCTAAAGGTTTCTTTGAGAAGTGAAAAGTGTATAATTATACTTAACTGTGTTCATGTCAGCGGACTGAGCCTGCTGTAATCTGATGTCTGTTAGCGAGAGTGTTATTTACTTTTCCCACCCAGCGTCTTTATCTTCAGTGTCATAAATATAGATGGGGGGGGGATTTGTGTGTTTGTAGGTGGTGTTGTGTGTTTGTGTTTTGTCTTTCCTGTGGTTTCTGTTTAACCTGAACTCATCTAACCTAATCTAATGCATGCAGCAGGCGCAGGCTGTGAGTGATAAGCGTGTGTCTGTGCATGTTCTTCCATACACGCAGTCTCAATATACAGCTTTAGTGTTTAAGTCATGAGGATTTTGTATTGATTTAGCTTCTCTGGCTCTCTGCGTGGATAATTGTAATTCTTGTCTCTTTTCTTGTGTCAGAATTTCTTGTGACAGTGTGCAGATCTGACTGCAGCAGTGCTGGTGTTACTTTAACGCTGCCTGTTTCTCTTCTCTGCTGTGTGTGTGTGTGTGTTAGGGTTTTTAATCTGTGAAAGATTATTTCATCAAACTGATTTGATCTCCTTTGCATGCAATGTCATGAGAGCCAAACAAATTGAGTTAATATTACGTGTGTGTTGTTGACATTAGTAAAATAGCGTTTATTTTCAACAACATTATAAATATATACATGTGTTTTTTTCACGCCAAAGCTAAAATGATTTGATTTATTAAAACATAATAAATGTCATATTAAAAGTTAGATATAGGTAGATAGCAGTACTATTATGGATGTATTTTTTATCAATGCGTTGTTGACTCTAAACAAAGTCTGTTTCCAGAAATTATAATTTTTTTTTTTTTTTGAAGCATTTAAGATAAAAATAGTAACAGTGATCTTAAAACTGAATTTAGATAATAACAGAAGTGTATTTTAACAATAGACAGTCTTGGCAACACACGACAATGTACAAAATGCCTTTTTTTCTAGTTTTGAAAATGAAATAAACAGGTTCTTTAGTAACAGAAGCTTCTCTAACTTCTCCCATGAGAAAGCATGAAAATGCTTCGTTATTGTCCTCCGTATCCAAAAGGCTTTTTTTGCTCCTAGGCACAGCTAGGAAATGCAAATTTGCTTAATTTTAATCTTGATCATAATATGCGCCTGTAGATAACAATGTTAGCTTTGAACCTGGACCGTATCACTTTTTTTGTTGCTAAATCTTAAATTGAAAGTTCACTTGCTTGTGTTTCTGCCCTAAACGGGGTCTGCCCACAAGTCCCACAGCCGAACACTAACGTCTCCTAAAGGGGGCGTTTTAGGAGGGAAGAGGTGAAGGCCAGTGAACAGAGGCGGTTTAAGAGAAGATACTCTCTCTTTGAGCCTTGCAAGTGTCGGTCTGCTGTAATCTGGGCAGTAGTTTTGATTCTGTTTGGTCGTTGCAGGTGTACATTACACAGTCACAGCCAAACCCAGATCAGATTAATGAGCCTCAAACACACAAGCCATTCTTTTCCTGGCAACAGTTACACAAATGACATTGGTTTATCAGCTCATTTTTTCTGCACAGAACATCCATTCAGCCATTTGATCGACACTCTGCAGAGCGAACAGTATGAAGAGCGGCGCTATTTCAATCCACAGAAGCTGAGTGATGTCAGATACGGTGAGTTGGTCAATGCATTCATGGAATTAAATCATGCACAGATGCAAGTGACTTCACTTGTTTAAAAAACAAAAAGTGTAATAAAAGGATTTCAGATGGCTTAAAATAAAGCCTTGCTAACAGGCTCATTTTCTTGTAGAGAAACTGCCGTTCTGTGTACGGGTTCTCCTGGAGTCCGCCATCCGAAAGTGCGACGGCTTCTACATAAAGACAGATGATGTCTCCAGCATTTTGGATTGGCAGACGCAGCAGAACCAGGCTGAGGTTGCGTTCTCACCTGCCAGGGTCCTGCTACAGGATTTCACGTGAGTAATGGAGTCAGCCCGCATGATCTTTATGTCACCGATTAATAATTGTGATTGCTTTTAAATAAATTCCAGGTTTGCTTGTGCTTGTTTTGTAGGGTTGGCCTCGACTGAAGGTTTTTCTGGTCGAATAGTAGTCGAACATTTGAAGCATTAATCGACTAACCTCAAATTCATTAATAAACCATTATCATTGCCTACATAGTCTAATAAGCACACATAAAGCATGCCACAGCACGCCGGCAGAAGTAGTGTTTATGAATGTGTCAGGGAAATACATTAAGGAGGCTGCATCAACATTTGAATAAATTATTGTTAAGCTAGTGCTTTCTTTGTTTTCGTCTGAAGAGATTCAAACTCATCATATCTGCAGTAGTGCAGTATTTCTCTCAAGAGAAATCATACAATAATATTTATTTTATTAGTATTGAATTTAAAATGACAATACTCATATTTGACAATACTGGTGTCTTCATTTTTTCATTTTCAAAGGATAACGTCTTCGTTTTTATACTGTTTTGACAAAGAGAGCTTTTAATGCTTCTATTTTGTTGATGAGCATTTCTTGTCAAAGATAGAAAGATGGCTTAGAGCGCAGGAAATGCTTTATTTAGATGAACAGCCCTACCCTTAATAGCACACTAACTGGGCCTGATAATAAGGTTTGCTCTATCCTGATAGTTCCACTTGGTTCACAGGGGAATTCCTGCTATGGTGGATCTGGCAGCCATGAGAGATGCTTTAGCGAAACAGGGGGTCGATCCGAACCTGGTGAACCCCAGATGCCCCACAGACCTCATCGTAGATCATTCTCTGCAGATCGACTACAGCAAATGGTGAGAGTGAATGCAAAGGCTAAAGGACGGATTAAGGCAGAATTGATGTTTTAAAACCCAATAATTACAACATTAACCTAAACAGTGATTACGGCTGGGACTCCTAACGCACACTATAATTAGAGCGATAATGTATTGCGCTGCTGTTTTTGTGAAAACTGTCATGTGCACGATGCAACATGTTGTTACCGTTTTAAGCGATGAAATCATTAACTAGCATTTGCCTCATTTTTTCAGTGGCATCCAGAGTCCTCCACCCGCCACGGACGTGGATAGTCACGGTGCCGCTGCCAGATCTCCTGCCGGAAGACCATCTCCACGAGGGAGCAGCAGCAGTAGCGGAGGTCACTGCGCAGGTCAACGACCGGGTCATCGGGGCAGCTGCAGTAAAGCCTCCTGCTCCGACGCTCCCAGTGGCAAAAGTGCAGCAGTACAGATCGAGAACACACCCCTCCTGTGCCCCTTCCACCTGCAGCCCGTGTCAGAGTACGTCTCTCACACACACACACACACACACACACACTAACACATGAATCTATCTGCAATCTCTGATGTCTGTCTGACCCACACAGGCCTGAAATGATGATCAAAAACCAAGAGATGGAGCTTATCAGAAATAAAGAGAGGCTGGAGTTCTTTAAGGTGAGCTTTCTGTTTACTGGAAAACAATATAAAACTTATTTATATCACACTGAAGTTAGGAAAAGTGAGATGATTTATCAGGATCAGTTTTATTTAGGACAGTAATAAAACAGGATCGTTTATTATATAATCTTGTTTTTCAATATTTTCTCTCCAGTGGTGTTCAAAAGCCTTTAAAAATATCAACGTAGTTCCTCCAGACATCAACACAGTGCATCAGGTGAATCTAGAGTACCTGTGTCAGGTGGTACAAGAAGGGGAGGAGTTTATTTATCCTGACAGCGTGGTGGGAACGGACTCTCATACCACCATGATCAACGGCCTTGGGATCCTAGGCTGGGGTAAGGGTGATGTTAGTTATTGTGCTATATTTGTGCACTATTCTGTCTTGTGTATCTCACATTGTCTCTCTCGTGCTCATTTTTAGGAGTCGGAGGCATTGAATCGGAAGCGGTCATGTTAGGCCAGCCGGTGTCTTTGACTCTGCCACAGGTCGTCGGGTGTAAACTTGTGGGGACCATCAATCCTCTTGCCACATCTATCGATATCGTACTGGGCATTACTAAGGTACGGCGAGGTCCTTAGCATATAACATCATCAGTAAATTGCGAGAAATGATGCACTGATCTGATCTTGGTGTCTCAGCACCTGCGTCAGGCAGGAATTGGCGGGAAGTTTGTGGAGTTCTTCGGGCCTGGTGTACAGCAGCTCTCGGCTCCCGATCGGACCACCATCGCTAACATGTGCCCTGAGTACAACGCTACTGTGAGCTTCTTTCCTGTGGATGACATCACCCTTCAGCACTTTAAGCACACCGGTAGGGACCATCCTGTGTACTTCAGATTATAAAGCTTCAGGTCTTTTGAAAGGAAGCAGCTTGACGCAAAAATGGTTTTCTTATCAGTTTGCAGCGAGGAGAAGCTTGTGGTTTTAGAAGACTATCTAAAGGCTATCAAACTCTTCAGAAGCTACGACGACCAATCAGAAGAGCCACAGTATTCAGAGGTTGGTTAACTTAGTTCTGAGAATTAATACCGTGCTTTTTATGTCTTTTATGTTTTATGAGTTTGGGGATTTACAGTAATGGAACTTCTCTTATGCTCATCAAGGTTGCATTTATTTGATTAAAAAATACAGTAAAAAGAGCAACATTTTAAATATTATTACAGCTTAAAATAGTTTTTAATGTAGTTTAAAACATAATTTATTCCTGTAATGCAAAGCTGAGTTTTCAGCATGATTACTCCTAATGTGTCACATGATCCTTCAGAAAACATTTTTAAATTTGCTGATTTGTTGCTCTAGAAAAAATTGTGTTATTATCAATGTTGGAAATTATTGGGTTGCGTGCTTTGTGGAAACCCTGGAAAAATGTTCAGGATTCTTTTAATAAATAGAAAGTAAAAAAAAGCCTATTACTTTCTTTATTCTTAGACACTAGCCCCAAACGTTTGAATGGTAGTATAAATCACTGACTAACCTTGAGAAATGAGCAACTGAAGTAGCAATAAAAATTCAGGGTTTGCCCCTATAAAATTTCCAAGTTGAGTTAAGTGTGATGCGGTTGGTGTCGTAGGTCATCGAGATGAACCTGAGCTCAATTGTGCCTCATGTCAGTGGACCCAAACGGCCGCAGGACAGAGTCGCTGTGACATGCATGAAGGAAGACTTCATCAACTGCCTGAATGAGAAGGTAAATGCGCATATTAACATATTGAATTGAAATAATATTTCAGCAAAGTACATCACTAATGCCAGTGTATGTTTTTTTGGTATGTGTAGGTGGGTTTTAAGGGCTTCCACATATCCAAAGAGAAGCAGGCAACTCGGGTCCCGTTCCTGCACGAGGGGGCCGAGTACAACCTGGTGCACGGATCTGTCGTCATCGCTGCTGTCATCAGCTGCACCAACAACTGTAACCCGTCTGTCATGCTGGCCGCAGGTTAGACGTCAACACGCCTCTGGATCTGATATGAGCTGTTCGCACAGGGTTTAGTACATCTCACGTGTATGTCTGCGTTTTCTTCAGGTCTGCTAGCGAAGAAAGCTGTCGAGGCTGGTCTGACGGTTAAACCGTACATCAGGACCAGTCTGGTGCCCGGCAGTGGAACCGTCACACATTACCTGAACACCAGTGGAGTCCTGCCCTACCTCAGGAAACTGGGGTAAACGCACCATGTATACACATACACACTCACACACATGCTGTAACCCTACACCCAACCCTACTCTTCACAAGAAACATTTTTATATTTTCAGAAGAACACCATTTATCATGTTTTTTTTAATACACACACTCACACACAGAGCAAGGTTATTATTAAAACTATGACAATTAAATAATATCATTAAATCTATAATTAAAACCAAAACTTAACATCATCTGTAATAGGTTCGAGGTGGTGGGTTATGGATGCGCCACTTGTGTGGGCAACACAGCACCTTTACCTGAGAGTGTGGTGGATGCCATTAAACAGGTGAGACAGTTTAATCTTATTTCTGTCTAACTTCCTCTCTCCGATCTGCTGTGTATTAACCTGTCCGCTTGTGTGCAGGGTGATTTGGTGGCTTGCGGTGTGCTGTCTGGAAACAGGCATTTAGAAGGACGGCTGTGTGACTGCGTTCGGGCGAATTATTTGGCTTCACCTCCGCTGGTGGTGGCGTACGCGATCGCAGGCACCGTCAGCATCAACCTGGAGACCGAACCGCTGGGGGTGAACTCGGAGGGGAAGGATGTGTATCTGCGGGACATCTGGCCGACCAAAGAGGAGGTGAACCACACGGAGGAGAACATCGTCATCGCATCCATGTTCAAAGACCTGAGGAGCAGGATTGAGGTGCGAGATAATAATTGGTTAATAATAATTAATAATATTGGTTATTTGAATGATTGAATCAGTTGAGGTGTCTGTGAATAATGGCTGATTTGTGTGATTGTCTGCAGAAAGGAAGTACTTTCTGGAAAGGATTGGAGTCTGTCGAATCTGCCCTCTTCCCTTGGGATCCCAAATCCACCTACATTCAATGTCCGTCCTTCTTCAGCAAACTGGTGAGTGTCACGCGGTATTGTTTGTATATTATTATCAGTGCTGTCATTAATCACATGCAAAATAAAAGTTTTTGTTTAAACAATATATGTGTGTATTCTATGTATAATTATGTATGTATTAGTATGTATTACTGGGACCAAGACGGTACTAAAAAATGTGTTACGGTACCAGGTTTTCTGAAGTACCGGTAGTAACATGCAACGGGTCAACCTAGTTCTTGCTGTGCTACCCGAAAGGTGCGCACTGCTCAGTTGCGTCTTCTTCATAAAAGCACAGAGAGATGGCGACTGGCCATGAAGGAAAAATCCACTTGTGGAAGTATTTTGCTTTTGAGGCTGATGACAAGCACAACATCGTTGATCACCAAAAACCCATCTGCAAGTGGTGTCATCTAAGTTTTATGTCAAAAGGAGGAAATACATTGAACCTTGTAAAACACCTCAAACATTGCAATTTGCTTAGTTAATCGTTACTGTACGTTCACACCGCAACCGGCGAGAGCATCAAAATTCGCCCTGGCCGTCCTGCCAACGACCCTGTACAGAGATTTTTGGACGCTCTGACGTAGATTGAATGCTTGTCTTGTATTTAAAGGGGCCGCTAATAAAACAAGCTTGTGCGGACTGACCA